>JACEFZ010007745.1:225000-227028 GCA_014155875.1 Cepaea nemoralis | reverse complement strand
CTCCTTTTTTACTTTTAAAGGTTCAAGAGCTAAATTTCTCATTAAAATAAATGCCCAATCTGATTTTATGATCTTATGGTAGGACATTAAACACTCAAAATTTTCCAGGTATGCACTGATGGAATCTCCTGAGCAGAATGCCTTCACGAGGCCTTTATACTTGTTATATTTTTGTTCCTCTTCTTTGCTTTTTAGTTTATTCACAGATATTTCTACAGTTGAATCAATCTCCATCTGCTTAAGTTTTATTTGCGTATCGGCATTCAATTGGGCTTGTTTGGCCGCCGCCTCAAGCTCCATCTGTTTCTCTTGAGCCTGCAGTTGCATTTTTTTCTCTTCAGCTTGTAGTTGCATCTGCATCTTTTTTTCTTCTGCCTCAATTTGCATTTGCATCTTCCTTTCTTCTGCCTGCACTTGCCTTTGTTTTTCTTCTCGTTCTATCGCTCTTTCTTCACGGGCAATGTTCTCTGCGTGCGTCTTCTGTGCCCATTCTGACAGTTTCTCTTCTTTGTAACCTAATTTTATTCCTTGCTCAATGCATTTATCTAAGGTAGACATTTTGTTTTTTTTTTACTTGTAGGTAATGTTAATGAAGTTAAATCCCTTAGAAAAATGTTGGGGAGTAGAAAATTTAGTTATCTCCCTTAATTATTATACGTGCCAATCCAAATGCAAGATTATGTTGGTTACAAGGTCATGAATATACAAACAAATCAATGCAAAGCAAAATGATAAATGGATGGAAGGTGAGAAGTACCGCTTAGGGTTGCAATGGGCATGATATGAAACTTAGCTTTTAATCCCAGAACTTGCGGATGTTGTCTTGTACTCTCGCCACTGTTGGATAGTTTACATAGGTTACACACTACACAATTCGCGGAACAATCTGCTCGTAGAATGAGAAAACGTTAGTAACAGTCAAAAAATGTCACAGTCATGTCAAAAATAGTTTGAATTATTCACATCAATGAGAGACTCACTGCAGAGGGACTCATATTACTACTATTTTATCGCTAGATAGCTGCAAATAAGTTTCAAATAAGTTAAACTTGTACAGTTATCAATTTGTTGTACAGAAATCAATTTGATGTTTTACTTGGCAATATATAGCCGTGTAAAGTTAACGCTTATGCCAAAACTGGAGAATAAGCCCCCAAAAAGCCTGTCATCGTCTTGCTCATGTCTAGGTATCTGAGCTCGGGTTCACACAGGCAACAATAACTCCGTTCAATACAATATCGAACATTTATTGTAGTTCACTATACAGTGCTTTGGCGCAGTGGGTTAACAATCCCGCGCTGAGTTACATATCACAGAGATTTAACATCATCATACATAGTTATCACAAACATCCTAGCAAACCATCTAGCATATAGTCTATCTATCCCAAATACACATGGGTTTAATTTATTAATCTATTGAGTCCCTCTAAGGCAGGCCCTGTTGCCTCTCTGTTGGTCCGTCTGTCCTCTGACGGTCCACACGTGTCCCATCCGACACGGGTGGCAACTCTGTCCGAGTTCCTCGTGGACCCCGCAATAGGCGGGCCACATCAGTGTCCACGGGACAGTGGACTCAATGACCAGTCCTTCGAGAAGGCTCTAGATTACTCTGGCCTTCGAGTGACTAACTTCTTTCCCTTGGGCGGGAGTTGTAGCCCTTAGACTAATATCTATAAATGTGAGTCTGTGACATCTGGTCGTTCAATAAACAATGGTAAACTGCTGAGAGTAAACTTGCCAAGAAATCACAAACAGCCAGAAAATGCTGGGTTTGACTGCGGCGTGCTGTAGAGGATATGCAACTAACTAATTCTATACAAATCTGCATGTTGTGTCTCTGTTGTCATCACTCGTAAATTACCTATCACATCTGTTTCCAACTACCTATCGTCTCTCGCTTCTCCTCAGTTTCCTTACAAACTGGCAGCGGCCATCTTGCTCCTTAACATCTTGCGATCTCCAACATCTTGTATCAGTTCGTGTGTTGACACCCTTCTAAGCAATATTAGTTCTGTAGCTTGTCATT
>JACEFZ010007745.1:0-215000 GCA_014155875.1 Cepaea nemoralis | reverse complement strand
GATGACTATGTCACCTTGTCTTGTATCGCCCTGGATCAGTTGGTGCAGCTCAAACTCTGTGCTGCTCGCTGCCCGTTCTCTGCACTTACCACCCAGTTTTAGTACTGCTTTGTGCCAGTCCAACATCTATTCCGGTACTTTAACCCACTCTATTTCACGATTGATGTTCTCTATTTCACACACCTGGCTGATAGATATTTCTGCCTGTGCCATCCAGGACCTGTCTCTTCTCAACCTATGACCCTTTACCATATCCATGGCTTCATGCAGGGGGTAATCCCTATCTGCAGTGAATCTCAATTATTATTTGGCTTGAAGGACCCTGTGCCTCTCCGCAATTGTTGGTAACGCTAGGTATTCCTGATGAATATCATTGGTATGTCCTTTGTGCATCCCAGGGTCACCCGTATGACCGCATTCTGTATGCGCTCCATCCTGTCAAGCTGATATAGGCACACTATACAGCTGTTAGACTCAATGGTATTATGCGGATCGCCCCCCTCCCCCCTCGCTCGCTTTGAACTCAGACTTAGTCAACATATGTGAAACTGCTTCCAATGCACTGGAATGATGTTTATGTGTGATTTAGCTTTTCCTATTACCAGTGCCCCTCACCATCCCACTACATAGGTACTTGTAATTTACGTCCCCCAAGTCAAGGACTAGAAGTCAACGTTTTAGTCCAACTGACCGGTGTAGGTGTTGAACAAGTTACCTCAGCATCAGCATCCCGATGTTTAAGAAAGAGCGATCTTATCCACTCAGTCATGCCAGGCTCATATTTGTTCAAGACCATCTGTCATAATCACCCAGTGCGTTCTCCGTAATGATGTTTAGGGTTATTAGATTTTAACAGTTCCTTTTCGGAGTATTAGTTGTAATTCTCTAAGGTAAGGCGTTTCTTCAGTGAAACAGTTGTCATTACGAGCCGGCAGTTTTTAAACCATGTGTGGCCACTAAAGCTTTCAACTTCTTTAGTGTCTACGCGTGTCGTTTGACAGCTACTTATGTCCCTCTAATTTTATGAAGCAAATCAATACCTATGCATTTGTTTCTTATTTTGCTAGGTTTTTGTTTTTATTTTTTGCTTTTGCTCTCTTTGAACACAAGCGTAATCCACAGACGTGCTTCTACTACTGGTGCACCGGACTGATTTGTGCTCATTGATAAGATTTCCTATTACCAGTGTCCCTCGCCATCAAGCGAACCCACTTCTGAGGTAATAGTCATTTTCGTCCCCAAGCCAAGGAGGGAAGTCAAAATATTAGTCCAGCTGACCTGTGTAGGAGCTGAACCCGCTACCACGGCTTCAGTACAATGGAAATTTAAGAGCAAGCTCTCTTGTGCATTCGATCATGCTGACCTGCTTCGTAATGTCTACCATAATTGGTGTTCACAAACGGTCACCATTCGGCCTCACTGACCCTCTTGTTAATGTCTACCACACTTGGTGTTCACAAACGGTCACCCATCTAAGTACTAACCACGCCCGACGTTGCTTGACTTCTGTGATCGGATGAGAACCGGTTGCATCCTCTATCTTTTGTGCCCTTCATGTATTCATTCATTATGAATTCATTTGACATGACCAAAGTACATTTCTACTCTCATGTGGATTTCTTTCAGAAGTGCCTTTTTAACTTGACTTGTTCTAGAATGTCCCTAGTGTCCCTGTTTTATGCGTCCATGTAACAAGCGATAGAACGACGCCAGTGAAGCGCATGAAGACAGCGATGATGTGCACTCCGAGACGAATGTTGAGAATGTCTTGGACGCTCAAGGTAACTAACAGCGATTGCCTGGAAAAGACTAATTAACTCATTCAATGTCCAGCGATAATATATCATTAAATACGACCTCTCGTTTTGGACAGAAGGACGAAATATTGCCATACTAGGGTCATGTCTTATTTGTTTTGTTTCGTGGCAACTTCCAAAATTTTAATGCTGAGTGAACAGAAATGTACATTATAATACATGTTCATTTGATCATGTTTGATCCAGACCTACTTTTTATATGGCAGTGTATCAGCTAAAATAGAATGTTAGCCACTCTGTCAGCCGCAACCTCTAATTCTCTTGTTAAATGCTACGAGAGCCAATAAATGTCTGTGAATGTATTTCTTATGCTTTTTTTTTAGCCCTCAGGGTCTCATCCTTCGATTACCACGTCCCCAGAAAATACATATTTTTATGCACAGAAATTATGCATAGCATTTGAATTCGCGAGCCTTTGTTGTGGGAGTCCATTGTCTACATCTTCCAGGTCGGTGATGTCTTTGTCACGTTATTACATGACTCCAGGGGCGACACACATTCCAGAAAATGCTACCAGACATTTTCTAGGTTATGCTTCGGAGATGTTCCTACTCTTCACATCCTTCAGTTTGTCATACTGCTCACCTCACACATATACTGATACTGTTCACATCACACATATAGTGATACTGTTCACATCTAGCATATAGTGATACTGTTAACATCTAGCATATAGTGATAATGTTCACATCTAGCATATAGTGATACTGTTCACATCACTCATATAGTGATACTGTTCACATTTAGCATATAGTGATACTAATGACATCTAGCATATAGTGATACTGTTCACATCACTCATATAGTGATACTGTTCACATCTAGCATATAGTGATACTGTTCACATCTAGCATATAGTGATACTGTTCACATCACACATATAGTGATACTGTTCACATCTAGCATATAGTGATACTGTTCACATCTAGCATATAGTGATACTGTTCACATCTAGCATATAGTGATACTGTTCACATCTAGCATATAGTGATACTGTTCACATCTAGCATATAGTGATACTGTTCACATCTAGCATATAGTGATACTGTTCATATCACTCATATACTGATACTGTTCACATCACACATATAGTGATACTGTTCACATATAGTGATACTGTTCACATCTAGCATATAGTGATACTGTTCACATCTAGCATATAGTGATACTGTTCACATCTACTCATATAGGGATACTGTTCACATTTAGCATATAGTGATACTGTTCACATCTAGCATATAGTGATACTGTTCACATCACTCATATACTGATACTGTTCATATCACTCATATACTTATACTGTTCACATCACTCATATAGTGATACTGTTCACATCACTCATATACTGATACTGTTCACATCACTCATATACTGATACTGTTCACATCACTCATATACTGATACTGTTCACATCACTCATATACTGATACTGTTCACATCACTCATATACTGATACTGTTCACATCACTCATATACTGATACTGTTCACATCACTCATATACTGATACTGTTCAATCACTCATATACTGATACTGTTCACATCACTCATATACTGATACTGTTCACATCACTCATATACTGATACTGTTCATATCACTCATATACTGATACTGTTCACATCACTCATATATCATATGATACTGTTCACATCACTCATATACTGATACTGTTCACATCACTCATATACTGATACTGTTCATATCACTCATATACTGATACTGTTCACATCACTCATATACTGATACTGTTCATATCACTCATATACTGATACTGTTCACATCACTCATATACTGATACTGTTCACATCACTCATATACTGATACTGTTCACATCACTCATATACTGATACTGTTCAATCACTCATATACTGATACTGTTCACATCACTCATATACTGATACTGTTCACATCACTCATTACTGATACTGTTCACATCACTCATTATGATACTGTTCACATCACTCATATACTGATACTGTTCAATCACTCATATACTGATACTGTTCACATCACTCATATACTGATACTGTTCACATCACTCATATACTGATACTGTTCACATCACTCATATACTGATACTGTTCACATCACTCATATACTGATACTGTTCACATCACTCATATACTGATACTGTTCACATCACTCATATACTGATACTGTTCACATCATCATATATGTACTGTTCACATCATCATATACTGATACTGTTCACATCACTCATATACTGATACTGTTCACATCACTCATATACTGATACTGTTCACATCACTCATATACTGATACTGTTCACATCACTCATATACTGATACTGTTCACATCACTCATATATGATACTGTTCACATCACTCATATACTGATACTGTTCACATCACTCATATACTGATACTGTTCACATCACTCATATACTGATACTGTTCATATCACTCATATACTGATACTGTTCACATCACTCATATACTGATACTGTTCACATCACTCATATACTGATACTGTTCACATCACTCATATACTGATACTGTTCACATCACTCATATACTGATACTGTTCACATCACTCATATACTGATACTGTTCACATCACTCATATACTGATACTGTTCACATCACTCATATACTGATACTGTTCATATCACTCATATACTGATACTGTTCACATCACTCATATACTGATACTGTTCACATCACTCATATACTGATACTGTTCACATCACTCATATACTGATACTGTTCATATCACTCATATACTGATACTGTTCACATCACTCATATAGTTACTCATATACTGATACTGTTCATATCACTCATATACTGATACTGTTCATATCACTCATATACTGATACTGTTCAATCACTCATATAGTGATACTGTTCATATCACTCATATACTGATACTGTTCACATCACTCATATACTGATACTGTTCACATCACTCATATACTGATACTGTTCACATCACTCATATACTGATACTGTTCACATCACTCATATACTGATACTGTTCATATCACTCATATACTGATACTGTTCACATCACTCATATACTGATACTGTTCACATCACTCATATACTGATACTGTTCACATCACTCATATACTGATACTGTTCACATCACTCATATACTGATACTGTTCACATCACTCATATACTGATACTGTTCACATCACTCATATACTGATACTGTTCACATCACTCATATACTGATACTGTTCATATCACTCATATACTGATACTGTTCACATCACTCATATACTGATACTTTCATATCACTCATATACTGATAGTGTTCACATCACTCATATACTGATACTGTTCACATCACTCATATACTGATACTGTTCACATCACTCATATACTGATACTGTTCACATCACTCATATACTGATACTGTTCACATCACTCATATACTTATACTGTTCACATCACTCAAATACTGACACTGTTCATATCACTCATATACTGATACTGTTCATATCACTCATATACTGATACTGTTCACATCACTCATATACTGATACTGTTCACATCACTCATATACTGATACTGTTATCATCACTCATATACTGATACTGTTCACATCACTCATATACTGATACTGTTCACATCACTCATATACTGATACTGTTCACATCACTCATATAGTGATACTGTTCATATCACTCATATACTGATACTGTTCACATCACTCATATACTGATACTGTTCATATCACTCATATACTGATACTGTTCACATCACTCATATACTGATACTGTTCACATCACTCATATACTGATACTGTTCACATCACTCATATACTGATACTGTTCACATCACTCATATACTGATACTGTTCACATCACTCATATACTGATACTGTTCACATCACTATATACTGATACTGTTCATCACTCATATACTGATACTGTTCACATCACTCATATACTGATACTGTTCATATCATCATATACTGTATACTGTTCACTATCACTCATATCTTGATTACTGTTCATATCACTCAATATACTGATACTGTTCACATCACTCATCATACTGATACTTTTCACTATCTACCATATACTGATACTGTTCACATCACTCATATACTGATACTGTTCACATCACTCATATACTGATACTGTTCATATCACTCATATACTGAACTTTTCACATCACTCATATACTGATACTGTTCACATCACTCATATACTGATACTGTTCACATCACTCATATATGATCTGTCACATCACTCAATATGACTTCACATCACTCATATACTGATACTGTTCACATCACTCATATACTGTACTGTTCACATCACTCATATACTGATACTGTTCACATCACTCATATAGTGATACTGTTCATATCACTCATATAGTGATACTGTTCACATCACTCATATACTGATACTTTTCACATCACTCATATACTGATACTGTTCACATCACTCATATACTGATACTGTTCATATCACTCATATACTGATACTGTTCACATCACTCATATAGTGATACTGTTCACATCACTCATATACTGATACTGTTCACATCACTCATATACTGATACTGTTCACATCACTCATATACTGATACTGTTCATATCACTCATATACTGATACTGTTCATATCACTCATATACTGATACTGTTCACATCACTCATATACTGATACTGTTCACATCACTCATATACTGATACTGTTCATATCACTTATATACTGATACTGTTCACATCACTCATATAGTTACTCATATACTGATACTGTTCATATCACTCATATACTGATACTGTTCACATCACACATATACTGATACGTTCATACACTCATATACTGATACTGTTCACATCACTCATATACTGATACGTTTCATATCACTCATATACTGATACTGTTCACATCCTCATATACTGATACTGTTCACATCTCTCATATATGATACTGTTCACATCACTCATATACTGATACTGTTCATATCACTCATAAACTTATAGTTTTCACATCACTCATATACTGATACTGTCACATCACTCATATACTGATACTGTTCACATCACTCATATACTGATACTGTTCACATTACTCATATACTGATACTGTTCACATCACTCATATAGTGATACTGTTCACATCACTCATATACTGATACTGTTCACATCACTCATATAGTGATACTGATTCACATCTACTCATTATACTGATACTGTTTCATCACTCATATACTGATACTGTTCACATCACTCATATACTGATACTGTTCACTCACTCATATACTGATACTGTTCACATCACTCATATAGTGATACTGTTCACATCACTCATATACTGATACTGTTCACATCACTCATATCTGATCTGTTCATATCACTCATATACTGATACTGTTCAATCACTCTATACTGATCATCATATATCACTGTTCATCACTCATATACTGATACTGTTCACATCACTCATATACTGATACTGTTCATATCACTCATATACTGATACTGTTCACATCACTCATATACTGATACTGTTCATATCACTCATATACTGATACTGTTCACATCACTCATATACTGATACTGTTCACATCACTCATATACTGATACTGTTCACATCACTCATATACTGATACTGTTCACATCACTCATATACTGATACTGTTCACATCACTCATATACTGATACTGTTCACATCACTCATATACTGATACTGTTCACATCACTCATATACTGATACTGTTCACATCACTCATATACTGATATTGTTCATATCACTCATATACTGATACTGTTCACATCACTCATATACTGATACTGTTCATATCTACTCATATACTGATA
The DNA here is from genome assembly GCA_014155875.1 of Cepaea nemoralis. Taxonomy (NCBI): domain Eukaryota; kingdom Metazoa; phylum Mollusca; class Gastropoda; order Stylommatophora; family Helicidae; genus Cepaea; species Cepaea nemoralis. The sequence goes on along the minus strand of JACEFZ010007745.1, from coordinate 207,378 downwards.
CTGTTCACATCACTCATATACTGATACTGTTCACATCATCTCATATACTGATACTGTTCACATCACTCATATACTGATACTGTCACATCATCTCATATACTGATACTTTTCACATCACTCATATACTGATACTGTTCATATCACTCATATACTGATACTGTTCACAATCACTCATATACTGATACTGTTCATATCACTCATATACAGATACTGTTCCATCACTCATATACTGATACTGTTCATATCACTCATATACTGATACTGTTCACATCACTCATATACTGATACTGTTCACATCACTCATGTAGTGATACTGTTCACATCACTCATATACTGATACTGTTCACATCACTCATACACTGATACTGTTCACATCACTCATATACTGATACTGTTCTATCACTCATATACTGATACTGTTCACATCACTCATATACTGATACTGTTCACATCACTCATATACTGATACTGTTCACATCACTCATATACTGATACTGTTCACATCACTCATATACTGATACTGTTCCATCACTCATATAGTGTACTGTTCACATCACTCATATACTGATACTGTTCACATCACTCATATACTGATCTGTTCACATCACTCATATACTGATACTGTTCACATCACTCATATACTGATACTGTTCACATCACTCATATAGTGATACTGTTCACATCACTCATATAGTGATACTGTTCACATCACTCATATACTGATACTGTTCACATCACTCATATACTGATACTGTTCACATCACTCATATAGTGATACTGTTCACATCACTCATATACTGATACTGTTCACATCACTCATATAGTGATACTGTTCACATCACTCATATACTGATACTGTTCACATCACTCATATACTGATACTGTTCACATCACTCATATACTGATACTGTTCACATCACTCATATACTGATACTGTTCACATCACTCATATACTGATACTGTTCAATCACTCATATACTGATACTGTTCACATCACTCATATACTGATACTGTTCATATCACGTCATATACTGATACTGTTCACATCACTCATATACTGATACTGTTCACATCACTCATATACTGATACTGTTCATATCACTCATATACTGATACTGTTCACATCACTCATATACTATCTGATATGTCATATCGACTCATATACTGATAGCTGTTCACATCACTCATATACTGATACTGTTCATATCACTCATATACCTGATACTGTTCCATGCACTCATATACTGATACTGTTCATATCACTCATATACTGATACTGTTCACATCACTCATATACTGATACTGTTCACATCACTCATATACTGATACTGTTCACATCATATCACTCATACACTGATACTGTTCACTATCACTCATATACTGATACTGTTCACATCACTCATATACTGATACTGTTCATCACTCATATACTGATACTGTTCATATCACTCATATACTGATACTGTTCATATCACTCATATACTGATACTGTTCATATCACTCATATACTGATACTGTTCATATCACTCATATACTGATACTGTTCACATCACTCATATACTGATACTGTTCACATCACTCATATACTGATACTGTTCACATCACTCATATACTGATACTGTTCACTATGCACTCATATACTGATACTGTTCATATCACTCATATACTGATACTGTTTCATATCACTCATATACTGATACTGTTCATATCACTCATATACTGATACTGTTCACATCACTCATATACTGATAACTGTTCACATCACTCATATACTGATACTGTTCACATCACTCATATACTGATACTGTTCACAATCACTCATATACTGATACTGTTCACATCACTCATATACTGATACTGTTCATATCACTAATATACTGATACTGTTCATATCACTCATATACTGGATACTGTTTCATATCACTCATATACTGATACTGTTCATATCACTCATATACTGATACTGTTCACATCACTCATATACTGATACTGTTCACATCACTCATATACTGATACTGTTCACATCACTCATATACTGATACTGTTCACATCTCTCATATACTGATACTGTTCACTATCACTCATATACTGATACTGTTCATATCACTCATATACTGATACTGTTCACATTCACTCATATACTGATACTGTTCATATCACTCATATACTGATACTGTTCATATCACTCATATACTGATACTGTTCACATCACTCATATACTGATACTGTTCATCATCACTCATATACTGATACTGTTCACATCACTCATATACATGATACTGTTCACATCACTCATATACTGATACTGTTCACATCACTCATATACTGATACTGTTCACATCACTCATATACTGATACTGTTCACATCACTCATATACTGATACTGTTCATATCACTCATATACTGATACTGTTCACATCACTCATATACTGATACTGTTCACATCACTCATATACTGATACTTTTCACATCACTCATATACTGATACTGTTCACATCACTCATATACTGATACTGTTCACATCACTCATATAGTGATACTGTTCACATCACTCATATACTGATACTGTTCATATCACTCATATACTGATACTGTTCACATCACTCATATACTGATACTGTTCATATCACTCATATACTGATACTGTTCACATCACTCATATAGTGATACTGTTCACATCACTCATATACTGATACTGTTCACATCACTCATATACTGATACTGTTCACATCACTCATATACTGATACTGTTCACATCACTCATATACTGATACTGTTCACATCACTCATATACTGATACTGTTCACATCACTCATATCTGATACTGTTCACATCACTATATACTGATACTGTTCATATCACTCATATACTGATACTGTTCACATCACTCATATACTGATACTGTTCATATCACTCATATACTGATACTGTTCACATATCACTCATATACTGATACTGTTCACATCACTCATATACTGATACTGTTCACATCACTCATATACTGATACTGTTCATATCACTCATATACTGATACTGTTCACATCACTCATATACTGATACTGTTCATATCACTCATATACTGATACTGTTCATATCACTCATATACTGATACTGTTCACATCACTCATATACTGATACTGTTCACATCACTCATATACTGATACTGTTCATATCACTCATATACTGATACTGTTCATATCACTCATATACTGATACTGTTCATATCACTCATATACTGATACTGTTCACATATCATATACTGATACTGTTCACATCACTCATATACTGATACTGTTCACATCACTCATATACTGATACTGTTCACATCACTAATATACTGATACTGTTCATATCACTCATATACTGATACTTTTCACATCACTCATATACTGATACTGTTCATATCACTCATATACTGATACTGTTCACATCACTCATATACTGATACTGTTCATATCACTCATATACTGATACTGTTCACATCACTCATATACTGATACTGTTCACATCTCTCATATACGATACTGTTCACATCACTCATATACTGATACTGTTCATATCACTCATATACTGATACTGTTCACATCACTCATATACTGATACTGTTCATATCACTCATATACTTATACTGTTCACATTACTCATATACTGATACTGTTCACATCACTCATATACTTATACTGTTCATATCACTCATATACTGATACTGTTCACATCACTCATATACTGATACTGTTCACATCACTCATATAGTGATACTGTTCATATCACTCATATACTGATACTGTTCATATCACTCATATACTGATACTGTTCACATCACTCATATAGTGATACTGTTCACATCACTCATATACTGATATTGTTCATATCACTCATATAGTGTTACTGTTCACATCACTCATATACTGATACTGTTCATATCACTCATATAGTGATACTGTTCACATCACTCATATACTGATACTGTTCACATCACTCATATACTGATACTGTTCATATCACTCATATAGTCGTACTGTTCACATCACTCATATAGTGATACTATTCTCATCTAGCATATAGTTGAGATAACACAGTGTAGGTAACATAGTTGACGTAACACAGTGGGGGTAACACAGTGGAGGTAACATAGTGGAGATAACAGTGGAGGTTACACGGTGGAGGTAACTCAGTAGAGGTAACTCAGTGGAGGTAACTCAGTGGAGATAACAAATTTGAGGTAACGCAGTAGTGGTAACACAGTAGGCGTAACATAGTGGAGGTAACACAGTGGAGGTAAAACAATAGAGGTAAAACAGTTGAGGTAACGCAGTGGAGGTAACACAGTAGAAGTAACACGGTAGGCGTAACATAGTGGAGATAACACAGTGGAGGTAACACAGTGGAGGTAACACAATAGAGGTAAAACAGTTGAGGTAACGCAGTAAAAGTAACACAGTGGAGGTAACACAGTGGAGGTAACACAGTGGAGGTAACACAGTGGAGGTAATACAGTAGAGGTAACACAGTGGAGGTAATACATTGGAGGTAACACAGTAGAGGTAACACAGTGGAGGTAACACAGTGGAGGTAATACATTGGAGGTAACACAGTGGAGGTAATACAGTGGAGGTAACACAGTGGAGGTAACACAGTGGAGGTAACACAGTAGAGGTAACACAGTGGAGGTAACACAGTGGAGGTAATACAGTAGAGGTAACACAGTGGAGGTACTACAGTAGAGGTAACACAGTGGAGGTAACACAGTGGAGGTAATACAGTAGAGGTAACACAGTGGAGGTAACACAGTTGAGGTAACGCAGTAAAAGTAACACAGTGGAGGTACCACAGTAGAGGTAACACAGTGGAGGTAACACAGTGGAGTTAATACAGTAGAGGTAACACAGTGGAGGTAACACAGTAGAGGTAACACAGTGGAGGTAACACAGTGGAGGTAATACAGTAGAGGTAATACAGTAGAGGTAACACAGTAGAGGTAACACAGTGGAGGTACCACAGTAGAGATAACACAGTGGAGGTAACACAGTGGAGGTAATACAGTAGAGGTAACACAGTAGAGGTAACACAGTTGAGATAACGCAGTAAAAGTAACACAGTGGAGGTACCACAGTAGAGGTAACACAGTGGAGGTAACACAGTGGAGGTAATACAGTAGAGGTAACACAGTGGAGATAACACAGTGGAGGTAACACAGTAGAGGTAACACAGTGGAGGTAACACAGTGGAGGTAACACAGTGGAGGTAACACAGTGGAGGTAGCACAGTGGAGGTAACACGATGGAGGTAACACAGTAGAGGTAACACAGTGGAGGTAACACGGTGGAGGTAACACAGTAGAAGTAACACAGTGGAGGTAACACGGTAGAGGTAACACAGTAGAGGTAACACTGTGGAGGTAACACGGTGGAGGTAACACAGTAGAAGTAACACAGTGGAGGTAACACGGTGGAGGTAACACAGTAGAGGTAACACAGTCGAGGTAACACAGTAGAGGTAACACAGTGGAGGTAACACAGTAGAGGTAACACAGTGGAGGTAACACAGTAGAGGTAACACAGTGGAGGTAACACAGTGGAGGTAACATAGTGGAGGTAACACAGTGGAGGTAAAACAATAGAGGTAAAACAGTTGAGGTAACGCAGTGGAGGTAACACAGTGGAGGTAATACAGTAGAGGTAACACAGTTGAGGTAACACGGTGGAGGTAACACAGTAGAGGTAACACAGTGGAGGTAACACGGTGGAGGTAACACAGTAGAGGTAACACAGTGGAGGTAACACAATGGGCATTACACAACAGCACTGCGGCCATGTTGTCACAATCCACAAGAAAACTGATTTATGTTGTATTTTTTTAAATTTTTTAATTGTCTCGGGTTTCCAGATCTATACTCAAAATTGCGTACTAAGAAGTGCTTTCGAAATTTAATGCCATCAATGTGATCTTAAAAAATATCTTCCATCGAGTGCATAGTTCTGTATTGGCACATTGCCATCTAGACTAACGGTAGATATTGTGCTTAAAAACCAAGGCATAATAACCTCTGCATAGAACAAAGCCTGCGATGAATTGTAGAGACCACGTGTTGCAAGTGCAGCATGATCCCTCTCTCGGCCTGCCTAGTTTACTCCAGAGGATAGGTAACACCAGTACATCTGGAACAAGACCAACTGCAGAAGCTGCCTGGTCAGCAAAGCAATTCTCTAACTGTCCGCCTGTCTGAGCTTCGATCTTAGACCAGTTGCTGACCAATGCTTATGGCCTAGTCTTCCCTACCATGACAGTTAGTCTTTAGTTTGTATTTCTTCGTACCAGGATAAGGCTTGTACCCTCCTAATTACGCTCCTCCTCCCCCCGCAGCTGTTGGCACGATGTGGGGTATCGGGTGTGGTGAGTGCCGCCCAAAATTCGGCACTAAAAGAAAGCAGGAACACTACACGTTGATCTATACAAATTTGGTTAGCATTATGCAAACGGGGTTCGAACTCATTTCGCAATCCCGCTTACCGCTTCCAAAACACAGCTTTAGAATCAGGGCACTATTTTCTAGTTTTTAAACCATGGTATGAGTGTCGGTATTTCAGAAAGCAATGGCAAATTACTGAACATAAGCTTGCCAAGAATTCACAAATAGCCAAAGAATGCTGAGGCTGACTACTATGTCCTGTAAAAGGATATGTAACTAACAACTAACTAACTAAGCCAGTGGTTCTCAACCTTTTTTGGCCCATGCACCCCTTCACCATATGTTCAGAATGTCACCCCCCCCCCCCTTTTCATATTTCCTCCCTATAAATTCTCCCCCTTCCCCCCCCCCCCCTTCACCCCTACACAGTACACGTAAGAATGGAAGCTAAATTAATAAAACATACTAGAACAAGACTAGACGTCTACATAAAACGTGATTTGCGGGTCTACTTACTGTTATAAAACGAATTTCAGAAGGGCGAGAAGTACAGGGTCGTAAAGTACGGAAGGAAAAACAATATCAAGTAATCAGTTATTGTATTAACGCGATCTTGAAATAATCTAAATTCCCCCCTCCCCGGAAACCCTACAATTCCCCCACGTGGGGGGGGGGGGGGGAGAGAAATTTTCCACCGGCTGAGAACCACTGAACTAAGCAGTCAGGTTATCTCACGGATTTGAAAATGGTTGGTTCTTAAATTTATCTGTTTTTTTAGTCAGATGCTGTCCCAACAACACCTCTTATTATTGGAGGTTATGCAACGAAGAAGAGCGCGGGCCTCCTCGTGCTGTGTCTTCCATCCTGTTTTTCTGTCTATTAGTCTGTTTACGTGTCTGTAAGTCTACACGTCTGCCTGCGTGTTTGTCTTTATTGATATCTCTCAATATGTATTATTATGATACTAATCATCAACAGGGAATACGTTGATAGCTCTGTAGTTTTGAACAGGCTGTTTGTAAAGTCTCACTACACTTTATATGTGTAAAATGAAGTACATGAGGCCATCAAAAATGTGCACCACAGTCCATTGTGTAGCAATATGCAGCGAATAGCTGAGGTCTGCTGGAGTAATTCTTTGCACTCCAAACAGAATGGTTTTATCAACGGAAGAAATAATAATAATTATTTTTTTTTTAAATTTGTGTTCTAGATAGGCAGGGGAGCACTTTTCCAGACAAGCAAAAGCTGCTATCATAGGCGGAAAATCACATTTCAGCCATGTCGGCGTGGAAGGCAAGGGGAAACTACAATCTTCATTTTACCAGAATACGTTCTCAAATGATAGAGTGACATGTTCAGAAACACTGTACCAGTTTTCTGAGTTAATAACCTTGCAGGGGATGCCATTATGTTTGTGAAGTATAAATCGCATCATAATAAAGCGAGTTCGGATGCGTTTTTTTTTGGTCATGCCTGTGGTTCAGTGCCTTTTTTCTTGAGTGTGTGTGTGTGTGTGTGTGTGTGTGTTGTGCGTGTGTGTATGTGTGTGCGTTCACTTGCTTTAAACTCAAGCGTAGTCCATACATGTGCTCTTACTTATATTGCACCGGGCTTTAAACAAGCCGCTTAAATGTAGACAGTGTAGACTTCATTGCACCGGGTTTAAACCCATATACCCTGTCTCTTTCCGCAGCGAGGAATGCGTCGCACAAAGCACGAACTCCGTAGCTCCAGCGACGACCCCAGGATTCTCCGAAACAATGCACACATGAACCGAAGGACGTGCCCCGGAATCGAACCCTCAACCTTCGAAGCCCGAGTCAGACGGCTTGATCACTTCGCCACGGAGTCTGCACTGGGTTGATTTTTACGAGAGGATCAGCTTTTCACTGTTACCAGTGTCCCTCGCCATCAGGTGAACCACTCTGACTTTTGAGGCACTGGTAATTTACGTCCACAAGTCAAGGACGAGAAGTCAGCATTACAGTCCAAATGACCTGTGTAGGGATTAAACAAGCTACCTCTGCACCAGGACACCGGAAGTTTAAAAGCGAGCACTCTTAACCATTCGGCTTTGCAGAGCTTCGCTCAGTACATTTAATGTCGGCAAGTATTTGTTTTTCTTGGTTGCTTTTTCTAGGATTTAGAACAAAGGGTTACCCGGAAAAGTCCTGGGAAGTAAAATCCGCTGTCATGATACTAACCACATAACCCGCCGAGTGCCAATTCGTCAAATAAAACATGGGTGTATCACCATATGCCTTCAGACGTGTGAAAATGTCCTTTACTTATTGACTTATTTATCCAGTCCTTTGACTGTCTCCAGTCTACCTACACTAACAGCACGTTTGTCTTCACTCTTTCACATCGTCAGGTCCCTTATCCCTGGACCTTTTCTACATGGGAGACACTACCAGTAGCTGTGCTACCGCCGGAATAACTCTTGAGGTTATTGAAACACGGAAGCCACTTTACCACTTGAAAGTGGACACACACAACAGAGAGGAAGCATAACTCTTAACAAATCGTGACAATCTTGAACCATTTTACAGCCATGAAATAGGACATTCGAGGAGTGTGGCAGTAAATGCTGCAGACAAATTCTTACGTTACGTGGATCAATAAGACAAAAAAATAAAACAATTGAGAAACTGAAATAATTACGCCATATTAAATCTAGAGTGGCTTAAATAGAAAAGGTATGCGAAGCATAGTTGGCAGAAGAGGCGGCGGTCGATGAACAAGAAGTGGATACAGGACATTCAAGACAACATCGGAAAGAAAATGTGTGAGGAAAGTGGGCTTGCTAGAGATGGAGCCTTTTAGACGATCTGTGATGAGACGATGTTATCCAAAGAACCTGCCAAGGATAGAAGCATACTTATCCGCGGTTTTAATATCTGAATAATAACCTTCTATTAATGTGGTATGAAGTGTAGTACACAAATATACTGTTGGTTATCACAACAGCAAAAGAAATGAACCAATGCGTACAACTTGCGTTCACAACCACACCAAAACAACAACAAAAACTGTGTTTAGCGATATTGATATAATGACATAGAAAAACACAGCGAGAAGAAAAACAAGAGACACACACTTGTGTTGTGGCGTCGAACAAGGAAACAGCATTATTCAATATATTGAACCGCGATTCATCTTTCGACGACAAGAATATTGACATACGGACAGGAAATATCAGGAGAGTGGGGTAATCCACACATGGGAGCTCTCCCACCAACAAGAACTAAGACCCAACATTCTGTCAGCTTTGTTGTATACCATCACACAATACTGTAAAATGTGTGTATGGACGTACGCAAGCACGCACTCACGCACGTACGTGCGTACGTGCGTACGTACGTATGTATGTATGTATGTATGTATGTATGTATGTATGTATGTATGTATGTATGTATGTGTGTATGAGGTGGGTGGGTAGGTAGGTAGGTAGGTAGGTAGTGTGTGTGTGTGTATTATGAATGTGTGTACGTAGGTATGTATGTATGTGTTTATGTATGTATGTGTATGTATCTCTATGCCTGCCTACCTGTTTCACGACATATTAATATGCATAGGTTTACGTTGCAGCAATTATTTGGCACAATTCCCCCCCCCCCCCCCCCCCCCCCCCCCCCCCCCCATTTGAATGTAAAAAGCACAATAGATAATTGATGTGCGAAATATGAGCGATTGGACGGGATGAATGTAAAGTGGGCTTGCGTGTCCAATTGGAGACCCTTTGAAAACAAAGTTTGGTTGTTTGTTCCTTCTGCGCCAAGAATCATCTCTTTATATTTATTTTTTAATCCCACAAAATTCGATATTCATTTATAATCGCATACGATTCACCAGTGTAATTAAAGTTTCTTGAATTCAAGTTTCCAATACTTTATTTATTTATTTTGTAACCCCTTTAAACCGACAGTTTTCTTGTAATTTTGTTTAAATGAAATGAGATTCCTTCTTCTGTCTGCTCAGTTGACTTCTCATTTCTCATCATGTTTATTATCTTACTTTTTTTCAATTTTAATATCGTGAAATCTTTGTTTCCGTTTTGTAACCGGAAGTTATTTACAACGTTTTCCTGTTTTTGAAGTTAAAATCAGCTTAACGGAAGCTTGGACGTTGCTGTCACAGGCAGATGTAAAATTGGCTGTGTGTAATGAAGGCAAACAAATAAAATATATTACGGGGAACTCGAGCTCAAAGATAAATACACTTTTCAGCCAATCTATGGGCAAGTTTTTAGCTTCGGTTTGCGAGGTAGAAATGTTCTTTTCTGTCGAACAATCCCGCCCTTGGGCTGCAGATGTTTGCTGTCATGGAGGCCATACTTATCAGATTTGTATAAAAAGGCGGGCTAACAGGATTTAAAGCCCTTATAGAGGTGCGTTGTTGACATGTTCTAATGGAGCATCTCATCGCCACAGCTGTCATGTCCACTGTAGGATTGCTGCTGGCAATTATTGAGCATCGTTAGTTTCTCCAGTGCTCCTTCAGCTAATGTTTCCTTGCATTATGTGTAACCATATTTTTTTTATTACGTTCTGATATGTGGTTTTCTCTGTTATTATCATTTCGGTATATGTCTCTCTCTCTCTCTCTCTCTCTCTCTCTCTCTCTCTCTCTCTCTCTCTCTCTCTCTTTCTCTCTCTCACACACACACACACTCTCGCTCTTTCTCTCTCTCTCTCTCTCTCTCTCTCTCTCTCTCTCTCTCTCTCTCTCTCTCTCTCTCTCTCTCTCTCTTTCCCTCGCTCTCACTGTATCTATCTTACACTTTCTTTATTTCTCTGTCTCTTCTATTTATTTTTCTCGCTTTTCTCTCTGTCTCTCTCTCTCTGTCTGTCTGTCTGTCTGTCTCTCTCTCTCTCTTTCTCTCTCTTCTCTCTCTTCTCTCTGTCTCTTTCCCCTCTCTGTCTCCCCATTTCTCTTTCTCTCGCGCTTTTTCAGTCTCTCATCGCACCCTTCTCTCCCTCGTACCCCTCTCTCTCTCTCTCTCTCTCTCTCTCTCCTCTCTCTCTCTCTCTCTCTCTCTCTCTCTCTCTCTCTCTCTCTCTCTCTCTCTCTCTCGTTCTCTTAATATCTCTTTCACTTTCTATATATCTCTATCTCTTCTCTTTGTTTTTTTCTCACTTTTCTCTCTCCCTCGCTCTTTCTCTCTCTTTCTCTCTCTCTCTCTCTCGCTCTTCTTCCTCTTCTTCTTCTTCTTCTTCTCTCTCTCTCTCTCTTCTTCTGCTTCTTCTCTCTCTCTCTCTCTCTCTCTCTCTCTCTCTCTCTCTCTCTCTCTCTCTCTCTCTCTCTCTCTCTCTTTCTCTCTCTCGCACTCTTTCAAGGACACGCAAGGACTTATTGAACAATATGTTCTTTACTTGATAGCATCCAGTTTTTGCTTGTCCTATTCTACTCTTTATCTCAGTGATGCAACTTCCGTCTGATGTTATTCATGTGCTTAGATATCTGAATTTCGGCACTTGCCCCAAAATTACATCACTTACTTTAATTGCACATATAGGCGCAGTCTGTTTCTTTGATATCACAATGACTTCTGTCTTTCTATTATTCAAGCTAAGGCTCATTCTTTCACTTACCACAACTACTGTATCTATCACTTCCTGTAGTTCCTTCTGACTTGTTGCTGAACATTCATAATATTGTTATAGAAGACATCGGCCGCAACAGAGATGTGTTTTCTTTGCTGTTGTAAAATATGTTACCCAAGCGTATTATTATTATTATTATTATTATTATTATTATTATTATTATTATTATTATTATTATTATTATCTATGCTTGCTTGCTTGCTTGTGTTCGTTGGCTTAAGCTCCAACGCGAAGTCCTGTATGTCGGATGAAGTCATCCTATTGTCCAACATCAGTGTGATGTCATACAGGACCTGAGGTTTGCGTGAGTATCCGTTGTCCCATGTCTGGCTTATTGATGTGCAGACTGGTGGTTCCTCGCCGTACAGGCAGACACTCTCCGACTTCGGAGGAATCGGCGATCCTATTGACTTCAGCCAGGACCCCGAAGGGACCTGTTGCCCAGGACGCTCGACGAGGACGCGTCAATAGGTCTTGGCCAGTATAGAACCTGGCCCTGGTGCCTTGGAAACACCTCTGCTATTATTATTATTATTATTATTATTATTATTATTATTATTATTATTATTATTATTATTATTATTATTTTGCCTGCCTTTGTGCCTTCGGGGATCCGAGGTAAGATAGTCGATAAAAATCGTTCAGACATTGGAACCGACCAATCATTTCTCATGTTTAAATGTTTGTTAATATACTGGGAACAGCAATACGGCCTGTTGTGTTTTTATGTTTGTTATTTGACCTTTGCTGGTTTAATTTCAATTCCTCGATCTAAGGTGCTATTTTAATGGTTAAATACGAATTTTGTCAGTATTCCGTAGTTGTGGTTTCATGTGGATGATATATCTGGCTAATGAAGACACCTTTTTAAGCGGTGTCTTGTTGGTCATGCGTCAAAGTACACTTGTTCCTGCAGCGAGGCGCTTTCGTCATTTCCAGATGACAATTTAGAATCCCGGTTGGTATCAATAGCTTTCAATTGTTATGGTGTCTAGTGTGTCCTCAAGCCTCTACTTATTTCTTCCTTTTATATTATCGCCAAACAATACTTGTGCTGGTCTCCCTGGTCGAGGCGTTAGCAACTTTCTCCGTAACCCCGAATACTCTCGTGGTTAACGTGAGCGCACGAGAATTGGAAGCGGTTCGAGTCGCGACAGTGACTTATGAGAGTATGGAGCCGGTCGCTCAGAAAGTCGTGGCATGCTGATGAGCGTAATCTAGCCTAGGAATCAACATACAGCTGAAAGATGCTGGTGTTGACCGCAATATCCTGAAACAGGATGGAAACGCGGGGGGGGGGGGGGGACAATACATGTGTGTTTATTTATGAACTAGGATTGTCGTTGGATGCTCATCAACCGGCTCGATGATCTTGGGTTCAAATCCGCTTTACCCATCGAGTGTCCACTGGTTTATAGAAATATGGTTGTAGCACCACATACCCAATAAGGTTATATGCGTTTAAAAAGGTTCTTTACATGCTTTTGTTTGTCTGTTTGTCTGATTGATTGACCACATGTCAGTCTACTTGTCTGAAAGTCTGCTAACCTGTCTGAACGTCTATCTACCTGTCTGAATGTATGTCTACCTGTCTAAATTTGTTCTTATCTGTTTGAATATCTGCCTAATTGTCTGAATGTCTGTCGATCAGTCTGAATGTCTGTCTACCTGTCTGAATGTCTGCCTACCTGTCTGAATTTCTGTCAACGTGTCTGTATGTCTGTCTACCCGTCTGAATGTCTGCATGTCCCTTGATCGCCTAGCCTACCTCCATGCTTGTCTATTGTCTGTCTGCAAGCCCGACTCGTCCATCTACCTAACTGTTCTCCTGCCCCTCGGTTTGTCTTCCTGTCCTATCTATTCCCAGTGTCTACATGTCTATCTGTTTGCATGTCTAAATATAAACAAGCACTTCCTGAATCGCATACTTATACCATCGGTTTGTATTGACAGTTTCTATTTTCGGAACAAGAGATAAGAATTACTGCCGAAGGATAAGATTTATCCCATTTAGGCAGAGTTTATCTTGGTTATTTATTTTAAGATTTTATGTGAGTTAAATTCGTCTGTATCTATTTTATGCATTCATTTCATGAAGTCGTTGTCGAATTATCATCTTGATCATTATCATCATAGTTTTGATAATTGGCTTAGGGCTTCTAGTGTTGATGCTGTATTGCTATGAGAACTGTTTTACTATTATTGTTGATGATTTATTGCTAAGAGAACTAATGTTGTTGATGCTGTATTGATAGGAGACTTAATGCACTATTATTGTTTATGCTGTATTTCTAGGAGAACTATTGCAATATTAGTGTTGATGCTGTATTTCTAGGATACCTGTCCTACTATTAATGTTATGCTGTATTTTTAGAAACATGGGTTGGGAATAGTGCGTGGTAGGGGGTGTATGTGATGTGCGAGTGGGGGATTGTGTGGTGGGGGATTAGGTTAAGGCATGTGTGGGTGGGTGGAAGTTGTATGTGTGGGTGGTGGTGTGTGTGTGTGTGTGTGTGGATTGGGGATGTATGGGTGGTTAGGGAGATGTGTGTGTGTGTGTGGGGGGGGGGGGGGGGGGGACATGTCAGTTGGTGGGGATGTGTGTGTATGGTTTGGGGATGTGTGAGTGGATGTGCGATGTGTGGGTTGGTGGGGGATTGTGTGTGTGGGTGGGGAATATGTTGTCGATGGAGATGTGGCTGGGGAAAGGGTGGTTTGAGGTGTGGGTGGGGACAGGATGTGTGGGGTAGAATGTGGATGGGCGTGAGATGTGTGGGTTGGTGGGGGAATGTTTGTGGGTGGCGAGTGTGTTTTGGTTGGGGGATCAGGTGAGGGCAATGTGTGTGGGTGGGGGATGTGCGGGAGGGGGATGGGTCGGTTGGTGGGGTATGTATGTGTCCCTTGGTGTGCGTGTGTGTCGGTAGGTGGGGGTGTGTATGTGTTCCTTGGTGCGCATGTGTGTGGGTAGGTGGGGGTGTTGTGTGGGTGGGGTGATGTATGGATAGGTGGGAGATGGGCTTCATACCATGGTAATTAGCCTTGTTTATGTTTACAACATTCATTTCACAATGTTTATTTTTCTTCCTATGCAAATGTATAATGCTCTTGATGAACGAAAGACGAGTGATTGGAAGGGCCGAATGTAAGACGGGCCTGCGCGCCCAATTTGTGACCCTAATAAAGTTGATTTGATTTGATTTGATTTGATTTGAAACATTGGACTATTGTAGTTGATGCCATATTCAGAAAAGAGCTACCGGGGACTATTAGTGTGGAGCCATGACAGAGATCACTGGCTCATAAGATATTCTGAGGAGGAATGACATTTTGTAAAAAAAAAAAAAAAAAAAGGGGGGGGGGGATGTCATTCTGAACATATGGTGAAAGGGTGCATGGGCCAAAAAAGGTTGAGAACCACTGGTTTAGAGGAAGCAAACCTAACAGACATGCATGCCAAACGTGGACCCACTGATCTGTGGCGTGCGTAACTGGGTATGACGCACTTCCCTCGACAGGAAACCCGAAGAAGAAGAGGAGGAAGAGGAGTAAGAGGAGTAGAAGAATATATATGTATCGACAGACAGACAGACAGACAGACAGACTGCAGATAGACTGACAGATAGACGGGCAATCAATCAGACAGATTTCCAGACAGACATTCAGGCAAGCAGACGGGCAGGCAAGCAGGCAGATAGGTAGGTAGACAGGCAGATAGAAATTGCAATTTAAAAAGATGTCTACCACAACTAGAATTTGAGCTCGAACGAATGTTTGTTAGGAAACAGAATAGCCCTGAGTAATGTTAGTAGTATGTATGCAAGCTTAGTAATAATATTTGCAGTTGCTTCTATTGTAAACAAAAATGGAGCAACACGAAAAAGAAGACGTCGCCATTCATAAACAAGAAAACCACACCTCAAAAACCGAGTGCACAAACAGAGAAAACCGATCGCTCCCACACAGACATTTCTCCAGGAAGCCACTTATGTCTGTCCATTTTCTGAAGCCGCTGATTGAAAAATTCTGCCTTGGGAGTTGCCATGTACATTCAGTCGGGTTGTATATGTCTGCTCATTATTCCAGTTTATTTGAGATGGACACGAGCAACTAAGGGGGATAATTAAAAGCAAACAGATGATAGGATCAATAGCTTATGCACTGTATCTACGGCTTCTGTTCCGAATATGCCAGGGTCCCTGGGAAGACATTTCAAGGATGGCCAAATTACTTCCCCTTGCCCTTGTATTGAATAAGAAAATATGGCTAGTTCAGTTACAGGGTGCTAGGTGAGCGACGAAGGGGGATAATTAGCGTTCTAGTTATTTATAATATTTGAGCACGGTAAAATTAATGGCATATTTCTAACATCTATAGATTAAATGCCTTGCCGACCGGCGGGCACGGTTATGCTTCTCCACGTCTAGCGATCTCTAACGGCATGTAACAGTTCGTGGGCTGACTCACTTCAGTGTCATGACACAAAGCTGTCATGAATCTGCCTGTTATCTGTGGGGTATCATTTTTGCACTCCGGACAAATCCATAGGTGCTAAGATCCTCCAACATATGTATCAGCGTCCGGCGACTAACCGCGCTAGTTCTGTGTTGGTTGATGAGGCCCCCTAGTTCTCCCGATGACCCTCTCGTATCTGGCCGTGCGAATTTTTACTCCCGAGTCTCTCATTTCTGGACAGGGATGTGAATTCACTGACGTCAAAGCCCTCCACTTCCATCCCTCTGAGGGCATTAATAACACCGACACGATCCTTGAGCTGGCTATCTGCAGGTGATGCAGAGCCAGCAAGTTTATCAGCTCCTTCATGTCCAACGCCCACATGTCGCGGAACGAAGATAAAGCTGACTCTATGGACAACAGACCTCTGCTACGTACAGAACGCACCCCTTTCGGGTCATGCTCATTGAGTCAAGAATACCCGGTGGCTTGGTGACGATTAGGTATTACTCCCTACCAAATAAAACGATTGCCTTGGAATCCCCATTAATTTCGTTAACTTTAACGAATGCGTCTTGAAGCAGGGTTGGTTAAAGTTAGTTGAATATCGTTTACAGGACGTCGCAGTCGACCTCATAATTATTTGGCTGTTTGTGATTTCTTGACAAAGAATACGTTCAGTTTTTGTCATTGCTTTCTGAACGACTTTCAGTCATCCCATTGTATGAAACCAAGCACAAAGCGGTCTGCTTCCAAATCGCCCGCAACTGTTTCAAACGCGGTATGCGGGATTACGAATTGCGTTTGTAAGGCTTTAACCACAACGCCGGCTGAAGCATGATTAATTAGGAATAAATGCAGCTGTGGTTTCCCCTTGGCTTCCACCGGTTAGTGTATTGTTGACTCCGCTAACCTTTGTCTAAACAGACAGACCCTGAAATGTAGATAAATAAATACAACATAACAGATACCTCACATACATACAACATAACATATATCTCACGTACTTACAACAGAACAGATAACTCACCTCGCACATACAACAGAACATATATCTCACCTCGTACATACAACAGAACATATATCTCACGTACATACAACATAACAGATATCTCACCTCGTACATACAACAGAACATATACCTCACCTCGTACATACAACAGAACAGATACCTCACCTCGTACATACAACAGAACAGATACCTCACCTCGTACATACAACAGAACAGATACCTCACATCGTACATACAACAGAGCAGATACCTCCCTCGTACAACAGAACAGATACCTCACATACATACAACATAACAGATACCTCACCTCGTACATACAACAGAACATATACCTCACCTCGTACGTACAACAGAACAGATACCTCACCTCGAAAATACAACAGAACAGATACCTCACCTCGTACCTACAACAGAACAGATACAACAGAACAGATACCTCACATACAAACAACAGAACAGATACCTCACCTCGTACATACAACAGAACAGACATCTCACATACATACAACAGAACAGATATCTCACCTCGTACATACAACAGAACAGATACCTCACCTCGTACATACAACAGAACAGATACCTCACCTCGTACATACAACAGAACATATATCTCACCTCGTACATAAAACAGAACAAATACCTCACCTCGTACATACAACAGAACAGATACCTCACATACACACAACAGAACAGATACCTCACCTCGTACATACAACAGAACAGATACCTCACATACATACAACAGAACAGATACCTCACCTTGTACATATAACAGAACAGACATCTCACATACATACAACAAAACAGATACCTCACCTCGTACATACAACAGAACAGATACCTCACCTCGTAAATACAACAGAACAGATACCTCACCACGTACATACAACAGAACAGATAGCTCACCTCGCACATACAACAGAACAGATACCTCACCTCGTACATACAACAGAACAGATATCTCACCTCGTACATACAACAGAACAAATACCTCACCTCGTACATACAACAGAACAGATACCTCACATACATACAACAGAACAGATACCTCACATACATACAACAGAACATATACCTCACATACATACAACAGAACAGATACCTCACCTCGTACATAAAACAGAACAGACATCTCAGATACATACACCAGAACAGTTAGTCAGTCGAGGTTCCAACTTCATGGCAACGGGTCGTCCCCATTATGCTCCGTTCCTGTGCCAGTGAATATCACACAACATGCTACCCACTGTCCAATGTGAAAAGTGGAATAGACACTCCTGTCTCTGCAATCCAACAGCCCGCACAGGTACACTTACACAGATATACTTACACATACATACAATAGGACAGATATCTCACATACATACAACAGAACATATATCTCACATACATACAACAGAACAGATATCTCACATATATACAACAGAACAGATATCTCACATACATACAACAGGAACAGATATCTCACATGTATACACCAGAACAGATATCTCACATATATACAACAGAACAGATATCTCGCATATATACACCAGAACAGATATCTCACATACATACAACAGAACAGATATCTCACATATATACACCAGAATAGATATCTCACATGCATACAACAGGAACAGATATCTCACATGTAGACACCAGAACAGATATCTCACATACATACAACAAAACAGATATCTCACATACATACAACATAACAGTTATCTCATATACATACAACAGGAACAGATATCTCCCAAACATACAACAGAATAAAATCGCATATACGTACAACAGAACAGATATCTCATATACATACAACAGGAACATATATCTCACAAACATACAACTTAATAAAATCGCACATATATACGTATTATACAACATTACTTATTTTCAGCCACAGCACAATGTAAGGGATGCCAAAGAAGAAGAATCGCCCACACAGAATCGGATTTGTTAGCCTCCACTAGCTGAGGGAGATGCTGAGTAGGGGCTCCGAGCAGTTACGTGCTGAATGGTTCGATATACATTGAGGATAATTATCTGTCGACTAACTACCCAACTAACTTGTTTCTCGTGTTTATTGCAGGTTACTGGCTCTGTTACATCAACAGCACCATCAATCCGCTATGCTACGCCCTCTGCAACGTCAACTTCCGCCGGACATTCTGGAGAATTCTCACCTGTCGATGCGCACAACGACGAGGCTCCCTCCATCGCATGGTCATACCTGCCACGCACATCAACAACCTTATACCCAGGTGAAGCACCAGTGTGGAACTCTCCTGAAAAAGTGTCCAATGCATGCTTCCTTGACCTCTACGAAAGGATTGTATGTGATTTCCGAACCTGGCGCGTCCGGCTTATACTACCGCCATTGAGAGGTAGTTCCTTGCCAGCGTCACGGTGTGATTTCTTGGTCGTATGATTATGTGGCCGGAAATTACATTATCTGTGTGGAATTCTAGTAATTTCCTTGCCAAGCCCTTGTACATTGACTGGAATTATTTTTGTGTGGACTTGTAGTAATATGATTTATTCATAAATGTACACATAGTTTCGTTACTTCATTTACTCATTGCATCCTTCTTTCTTATTCCCACCAAAGAATTATGTGTGTTTTCAAACGCCGACTTTCACAACTTGTCTGAACTCCGAACAGCAGCGTTAGATTGCTGCCAACTTCATATTGTGTTGTTGTGGCCACACGGCTGTTTATCGGGAAATAACTTTTCTTGTATGGAATTTTGGGTGGTTTCTTTGATAATATAAAAATGTGATTGTCTTTGTCACATAATCACACAATAATCACATTACTGTGTTTCTGGTTGTATGAGATTCATACATTTTTCTGAATTATTGTCTTAGACATATTGTGTGTTTATTTCTGAAAGTAGCATTACCTGTGTGAAATTCAAGTGGTTTATTTACCAGCGTAACAGCGTGGTGTCTTTTCCACGTGGCCAAATGTAAAATTAGCCACGTGAAATTCTAGTGGTGTTCATGCCAGCGCAATAATTCGGTGTCTTTATCAAGTGGTACAAAGTATAGTTGGTTGTACAGGTTTCGGAGATTTCTCTGCTAATATAATATTGTGGCCATATGATACTGACATTACTGAAAGGAGCTTTGTTATTGACCACATCATAACACATTACTGAAAGGAGTTGTCTTGGTCATATAATCACGTAATACTGACATTACTGAAAGTAAATGTCTTTGTCAGATGACGCCCATATTATTCACATTACTCTAAAGGGCCGTCTTTGTCAGGTGACCAATAATATTCGCATTACTGAAGGAGCTATCTTTGTCATAGGTCACATAATATTCACATTACTGAGAGGAGCATACGTTTTGTGAAATGTTAGTGGTTTACTTATCAGCATAACAATTCGGAAGACGTACTGGGTATGTGAAATTCTAGTGTATTGTTTCTTCCCAACATCACATTGTGTTTTTCTCACGTGGTAGAATGTGAAATTAGTTGTATGGGATTCTAGTGATTTCTCGACAAACGTAATGATGTGATTGACTTAGTCACGTGGCCAGATAATACATTGTTTCCCGTAGTGAATTTGAATAACGAAGACACAAATAGATTGCATGATTTATGGCCAGGCATATTTAGCTGTATCTCGTCAGGTACATACTGCAGAATTCGCACAATATAATAAAAAACTAGATAAATCCTTCAAGCTGAAATATACACATATTCTCAAAGTAATGTCAAATGTCTACCACGGTAATTTTAAACTGACTACCATGTCTTTCTGTTTGCACAAACCGGGCCTATTTAGATTAATCATTATGGCTTCTGCAAACTTTAACAAGCGACTATTGTGTGTGTTAAACAAGACTCGAAAGGCACTGTCTCTATCAATCACATGGGCGGTTTCTTGCCAGTGTAATCACGTGACGCCTGTGCCACATGATCACAGTGCCGGAATGTGCAACTGTGATGTGTTCTCTTGTGTTGTCACATTGTCGTATCTACGTGTTAGTCGTATCACCGGTTGCGATATCTTTGTCATTTGGTCGTAAGTCCGGAAGTAACATTAGTTGTATTGCCATCTGGTGTGGTTTCCTTGCCAATGTAACAAATAAGGCCATGTTGTGTCACATGGTCCTAAAGGTAAAGGTAAACTCGTTTATGTGAAATTCGAGTAGTTTTGACAGCGTAGTAATGTGTTTACCTGGTCAAATAGTCACATAACCACAAACAACATTGATATTAATAATATTAAATACTCATAAATATTCATTCGTTCATTTTTTTATTGCATCCATTCACTTCAACTTGCATTAGAACATCAAGATGGCAAAGGAGCGTTAAAGATGAGGACGTTAAAGATAAAACGTTAAAGAGCGTTAAAGATAAAACAAAAGAAAGATCAGAGCCTAAATAATTAAAACATTTAAGAGCGCAAGGCCAGGTCTGCAGGTTGTTCGTATTGTGGATTTACAGATTACCCGTATAGTCAAATCTATTGATTTCTCATATAATCACATCTATTGATTTCTTATATAGTCAAATCTATTGATTTCTCATATAGTCAAATATATTGATTTCTTATAGAGTCAAATCTATCGATTTCTCATATAGTCAAACCTATTCATTTTTCATATAGTCAGATCTATTGATTACTTATATAGTCAGATCTATTGACAACTCATATAGACAGGTCTATTAATAACTCATATCAGATCTATTGACAACTCGTATAGACAGATCTATTGACTGCTCGTATAGACAGATCTATTGACAACTCGTATAGACAGATCTATTGACTGCTCGTATTGTCAGATCAATTAACTACTCGCATAGTCAGATCTACTTGTTACTAGTATAGTCCACTTTGAGCTCACTATTGACTTTGAGTTCCAATGGTTATAATATCGTCAGATCTACTGGTTAGCATCATCGTCACATCCACTGGTTACTCGTAACGTCAGATATACTAGTTACTCGTATAGTCAGATCTACTGGTTACTTGTAGTGTGAGGTCTACTGGTTAATTGTATTGCCAGATCTACTAGTTGCTCGTATTTTTACGTCTATCGGTTACACTATCGTCAGAACTACTGGTTACTAGTATAGTTATAGTTATATCTACTGGTTACCTATCAGTTCTAATGATTACTCATATTGTCAGGTCGACTGGTTTCTCGTATTCTCAGTTCTACAAGTTACTTATATTGTTACATCTATTGGTTACTCGTATCTTCAGACCTACTTATTACTCATCAGGTCTACGGGTTACTCATCATGTCTACTGGCTACTCATCAAGACTACTGGTTACTCTTCAAGTCTATTGGTTAGGCCTACTCATCAGGTCTACAAGTGACACCTATCGTCAGATCCTCTGGTTAATTGCAAGGCTACAGTTTACTCGTCTTGTAATATCTACTGGTTCCAAATATCGCCAAATCTAATAGTTATTCGTATTATCAGATCTCAGACGAGGGGATCTGGCCGACGCTCGACGCTCGGAGGTAAGGCGAGACGGACTTGTAATCAGATTGCTACTGGTACTATTGGTATTAGAACTCTTCGCTGGCTGATGAGGATGGGGACGGAGCGCCTATGGGAATGCCCCGAATGCTGTGATGTCTGTTCCTAGATCAATCAATCAACCAATCAATCAATCAGATCTATTGCCACTCGTATTATCAGGACCACTGGCTATTCGCACTGACGACGTCAAACTCCAGAAGACCTGATTCCGTTCACGATGTAGGTATTAACAAAAGTACAATAAATAGTGCATACTCAACCTTTATTCTCGGTTACAAAGTGACAGAAACAGTAACAACGGTGATATCAAAGAAAATCGTGACACCAAAATATGTAATGGAAATAGAAGAGTCATTTCTTATCCAAGCGGATTCTTTGGTTGGTTGATTCAAAAACAAAAATTCCAAATTCGGCCTCGTCTAACCTGCTTCATGAGCTGTGGTTATTGTTGAGGTCAGTGGTTTTTGTGCGCTTATTCACCCTAATTCTTGTCTTGTGAGTCCTATCTCGGACTGGTTATGTAGCGTTTGTGTCTGTGACGTCAGCGGTGGGATCGGTCGGCGGCTATCCTTTGTGCTCGTCTGTTCTTGTGGTTTTCTTTGTTTGAGTAGGCTCCTGGCTCGTCTGGCTTGACTGGCTGCAGTCCTTATAAGGACTTTTCGTAATCTCACTCCAGCTGGGGGATCGGTCGGCGGCTGTCCTTTGTGCATGTTTCCTCTTGTTTTCTTTGTTGGCGCAGGCTCCTGGCTTGACTGGTTGCAGTCCTTAAAAGGACTTTTTATTTGGTATTTTTGTCTCCTTTTTTGTGTATTTTCTGTAGGAGCTTTTCGACGTTTTCATTTTCCTCCTTGTGCCTGTTTTCACTGTCGCGTTTGCGAACTGCTGCCTAAAGTTGTCTTCCTCCGTGGTCAGCCATGGGACGATTTTACCGTCATCTATATAGTACTCGAAGTCGTTCTCACAGTCGTAGTGTAAGACTGGGTATACCATCGGTTTCCCCCGGAGTTTCTTAGGCTTCTTCTTTTCTTTTTCTTCCCAGCGCCTTCTGAATTCCTCGCGCTTGAGTTCCTCCTTGTCGACTGGGTATTCTGTGCCTCCTTCAGAGATCCGACGGTATAGTAGTTCCCTCTTGGGCGTTGTTGTTGGGCTGCTGGCTTTAGTTTGCGGTTCAGGCTCGGACTCTTGGTTTTCTTCTTGCGGTTTCTCTCTGAGTTCTTGTGTGGCTTCTGTTAGTTTGTTTTGAAAGAGTTCCATTTCAGCTCTATGCAATTCTCTTTCGGTCTTGATCATTTGTAGGATTTCTTCGTTCTCCTTCTTCATCTCAGCCATGCGCTGGATCTCTTGTTTGATGTTGAGCTGGATTTCTTTCATGTCGGCCAGCAGCTTCTCATTATCGCTGGTCGGAGTCGTCGTCAGCAGTGCTTTGACTTGTTTCTTCAACTCGTCTATCTGCTTTTGAAGTTGATCTCTTTCAGCTTGTGCTATACCCGTGGCTGTCTCGCCCCTCCGCATTGCTTCCTTGAATGGTGTCTTTGTGATGGTGGCGATCTTTAAGACGTCTCTGTGTCTTTGCAGGTACGGACAGCCCAGGTATCTTGCTCCATGTTTGCCCAGGCAGTTGGCGCACTTTCTTTTGTTGTTGGGTGCTCGGAAGTCCGTGTCCAGCTTGGCCAGCGGACACTCCTTGAAGGCGTGGTGATCGGCGCAGTATCGGCATATTTCCGTCTTACTGCGACACGGCCGGCCTTCTGACATCTGGAACATTGCGTGATTCTTGGTATGAATCTCTCTGGTTGCTGCATTCTCTTGTTGAATGATACTGTGGTCGGCATCTCGGTGCCCTCCGACGTCACTACTGCCAAGGTTGTAGGTATCTTGGAGTAGGTGAGGAGCCGCTCCGCCTTCAAGAATCGGATGTGAAGATTCTCTTCACGTAGCTGCTTCAGGATTTCTTCATCTGTCAGCTCCACAGGAATCCGCTTGACAACCCATCGGACTGTTTTTGAGTCGGTGTTTCCGACTCTGGTGTCTTTCTCCTCCTTCTTCTCTGCTGTCTTGTTTCTTGATTGTGTTGGGCTGTCAATCTTCTCCCTCGTAGTAGCTTCAGTAATAGCTGTAGTATCAGGCTCTTTGATGCAGCTAGTAGGTAGCCTCTCCACGTTGTTCTTCTTGTTGTCGGCTCCCACGCTGCACATTTTGGCCGCAGCGTGTTTCTTGTTGTTGGACTTTCAACGTGACATTTTCCCGCGTATCAGGCTTCTTGACAGAATAATGCGACTTGACTTGTTAGCGCTCGACGCAATGACGACGCAAGGAGGGATGTTCATTGTGTTAAACATTTCAGCCTCGCAAATACTTAGGGTATTTATAGCATCAAATGGAAAGTGCACAACAGAGAGTAAGAACAGAATTATGCAATAAGGCACTATCATTGAATGTTTGAAAGAGAGTGCTGAAGTGCTATGTAGAACCTGTTTTGCTGTATGGCAGTGAATCTACGAATGTGTATGAACAAATTAGGCAGAGATTGAAAGCAACAGAGATGTGGTTCCTAAGACAAATGTTGTGAATTCCTTGAACTGCCAGAGTAACTAACAACGATTGCCTGAACGAGGTTAACGAAACTAGAACAGTATTTACACTAATTAGAAAGAGACAAACGGCTTTCTTTAGTCACGTGATGAGAAGATAGGCATTGGAGAAAATTGTAACGACTGGAAAGATCTCAGGGAAGAGAGGAAGAGGCCGACCAAGAGAAATGATGGTGGATGGACTGAGACGATATCATGAAGGAATACCATCAGCAGGGTTGATCCAGAACACCAGAGAGCGAGATATATGGAGGGACATGAGCGCCAACGCCAACTGGCATGGCATTTGATGATGATGAGTGACAAATTAGTAATCAGGTGAAAATATACCTGGAAGACTTGGAGATGTGGTTTTATAGAAGAATGCTTAAATTTAATTGGACAGCCAAAATGAGCGATCTGGACATTTTGAGAGAGGCTAAGTCGCAAAGACAATTTATCACAAACATCAGAAAGAAACAGTCATATTATGAGAAGATAAAAACTGGAACACGTGAAAACCCTAAAGATTTGCGGAAAGATAGATAGATGAAGACAGCATGAGAAAATTCTTGACACGGAAGGCCATGACACACGAATTGATTGATTGATTGATTGATTGATTTAGGAACCGACAACACAGCATTCGAGGCATTCCATAAACGCTCTGTCCCCATCCTCAGCAACCAGCGAAGAGTTCCAACACCAATAGTTCCAGTAACAATCTGATTATATGTCCGTCTCGCCTTTCCTCTGAGCGTCGAGCGTCGGCCAGATCCCCTCGTCACTTCCTCGCTGTCTCATTCTTGCCAGACCATGGTGATCCATTTGCTCCTCCGAGGTGTACACGTGCTCCCACAAGGCCGCAACCACGTCTGTAGATCAGTGTACCATGTCTGGTCCACACATACATGCTATGTGACACTAATCAGTTAAGGCTGCATGTAGTATGTGGTACAGTTTAACTAACTAAGAATTGGGCACGCAGGCCCGTCTGACACTCTGCCCTTCTTCTCTAATTCCTCTCTTACATTATTTAATTCAACATCACCTATGAAGCTAATCTTAGACAACAAAAAAACAATAAGCATTAATACGCATGAAAAGTAATCAATAATACATGACCCACTGATGCAATGTTTAAAATGGACATGATAAATACCTAAGGAAGGTGTAACGTGCTATACATATGGGAATGTTTATTAATTAGTTGTCGTTTGAGATAATTAACCATTATTATTTTTAGGGGGCATGTAGTCTGTATTGAGGTAGTGTTGAAACAGGTTGCGACAGTATGTAATGATTGGTGGTGTCTTTGATTTCTTGTGGAAGATTGTTCCACAACTTCTTGTTCCACAAGAAGGAAGAGGCGCCAGTCACTCCTTCACTGTGAGAAGCCCAGATGTCGAACCCGCGTCCGACAGATGGCACAAGGTACTAGACACTTATTTTACATCGGCACACGGCGAGTGATGTCGTCAGTACCACATCGTCGCCATTACTTCCCAAGATATCGTCTTATACCAAACTGTATAGTGAAATGTCTTTTTTTTTTACATCTGTCCGAGGTGTTGTGGCGTGAACTTCATGCTCGGAAAATTGCGTAGCTGGCTAGAAAACATCTAGAAACGGAACAACAATATCTAGAAATATCTGCATGCATGGCGGTTTGGTATGACCGGTTTTGTTTTGTTTTGTTTTTTTTTTGCCTTGCTTTCTAATGACTGACGTTTCCATCAAGGATGAATTGTATTTTCGTAGAGGACTTTTGTGTTGGCATTCTGGTGGCGGCATTATGCACAGTGTGTCTGAGCGGGCTGTTGTTTGTCGAGACTCCTGTCTTTTCCAGTTTTCACATGGGACAGTTAGGAACATTTTATGTAATATTCACTGGCAAAGGAACCGAGCATAATGGGGACGACCCGTTGGTGTGATGTTGGAACAGCGACTGAACTGAACTGAACTGATATCTTCTTACACCTGTTTTAGGCTGAATATGCATGGAGTCCAAGCACATATTTTTATCTATCCCGATGCATATTCGGACCAATGACCCCTGCGCCGACATACAATATCTAGCCACAACACAACCACAGTTACCAAAAACTAACTAATACAGTGCAGTCCGAGATCGCCTTAAGCGGTTCGCACTGCATGTCTGTCAGCAAATATGAAGTTACAATACAGGCATTGCACATCCCCACTTATTTCTGAGCTTGGAGAGGTGAAGAAGGGCTGTGCAATACTTCCCATTGAGATGGTACTTTGGTATCAGGTGGGGAGTTTCTTCTCTACACTTACCACATCTCGATAGATGAAATTCATTTAAGGGAGGGCTTCGGCGACCACGACATCAATGCAACACTTAAGAATTAAAACTCTAAGTCTTCCAGAGGATTCACAAACGACAAGAACAGTTAAAACAAATAATTCATTTTAAATGTGTGTATATAAATGTTATTATTTCCTATTATTTATCTCACACCAAATACTCCAATCCACCTTTCTGAGATAATCGTGTACGTGCAATTACAAACCATCGTTATATTAACATTTCGCAGATTACATTTCCATGAAATTACATGCTGTTTGTGGTGAATAAATTCAGTGATCATTTCATGACTAAAGAGCACAATATTTTTGTACAATAATTATTCTTTTGAAAACTGTACATTTTCCCACTCTATGTGTATTGTCTTTGTGGGGCGCTAATATTGGAAAACAAAGTGGTGGGGGTGGGGTGCTATTCACTTTGCAATTGTACTTGAATGAATCAACAAAACTGAGAAGTAGAATGAATCTATAAACTTTACTAGAATACGATCACAAGTGGCAAAATGGACGTTGCGGCTAAAATCTTCGTCAGCACATAAATCACAAAAATACTAGGCAACTGTGAAGACTGAACTTGATGTCGTTTGGTAAGAGAAGTCACAGCTACAGAAGGATATAGAAATACAAAATGAAAACAGTTAAGTGTATGTGCATACATTCCTGAGTTTATTTTGTATTGTCTATTGGTAAGTAAAACGTTAAAAAAGCCATTTTCCTCGCCTAGACGCGAAAATGGTATATGATGTTAGCCATATGTGTAATATCACAAATCAGCATTCGATTATGGTAGTCATTAGGAAGAAGGAAATACCACATTGTAATATACAAGTAAATGGGAATATTCTTACACAAGTGAATGGGTACAATTATCTCGGAACAGTCATGACATCTGATGGGAGATGCCTTGAAGAGATTAGAACAAGAATCGCCATGGTGAAGGCAGTCTTTTGCAAGATGGAAAACATACTGACCAATAAAAAGATGTCATTTGCAACGAGTTGAAGCGCTACATAAAATCTACTCTTTAGTATGGATGTGAAGCATGGACAATGAGGAGAAAAGAACAAGGCGAAGGCAGAGAAGTTAATACCTGGATGGTTTGGACAAGTGGTATGATCGAGACAAGACCACATAGCTGATCCACGACTCTTGTGATCATGTGAGATGGCGAAACATGACCGCTCACGCTTACCGGCACGGCACATGATAATATGAGTTTTCGAAAAGTGTTGTGGTCAATATTACGATGGCAGCCTTTGCTTCCTATAGCATTTATTGGTACCAGTTTTAAGCCAAATCGACCTAGGAGAACTCATTCATTCATTCATTCATTCATTCATTCATTCATTTATTCATTCATTCATTCATTCATTCATTCAGTAACATGTTCTTTGCAGAACTTTGCTCCCATAACAACCTTCTGGAAAACTTCTCCGTCATAAGCAAGATGTTCCGCATCCAATACACTCATGTGGAGATCATATGCTACATCCTTCACCGATCTTCTCTTTGGCCTTCCTTTTCCTCTCTTCCCGTTCATATACCCTTTATATACCAGGCATAGTTCCCCTCCTCAGTGCAGACGGGGGAACATTGGTCACCGATAAGAAAGAAATCCTCCAACGCTGGGCAGAGCATTTCAGCAAAATCTTAAATGCAACTTCCTTCTTCGATGATGAAACCATCAATTGCCTTCCTCAAGTTCCCACCAATGAGACTCTTGATGACCTGCCAACCATAGTGGAAATAAACAAAGCCATCCAGCAACTCTCCAGCGGCAAGGCACCTGGTCCTGACTCCATCCCAGCAGAGATATACAAGGCAGGTGGGCCGGTCCTAACAGAGCAGCTTCACCGAGTCTTCACAAACATATGGATGAACGAGACCATGCCACAAGATTTTAAGGACGCGTCAATAGTCCACCTTTACAAACGTAAAGGAAACCGCCAATCCTGTGACAACCACCGAGGCATCTCCTTGCTTTCAATTGCAGGGAAGATACTCGCCAGAATTCTTCTCAATCGCCTCACAGCCCATCTCGATCAAGGTCTTCTTCCTGAGAGTCAATGTGGCTTCAGAAAAGAACGTGGAACTGTTGACATGATTTTCGCTGCAAGGCAGCTGCAAGAGAAATATCAGGAACAGAACTGCGAAATGTTCTCCACTTTCATTGACCTTACCAAGGCTTTTGATACAGTCAGCAGAGAAGGACTGTGGAAGATTATGGCAAAATATGGCTGTCCACGAAAGTTTGTCCAAACAGTGCGGCTATTTCATGACGGCATGCAGGCAAGAGTACAGGAAAATGGTGAGCTGTCTGAACCCTTTCCTGTCACCAATGGAGTGAAGCAAGGATGTGTCCTGGCACCAACACTGTTCAGCCTCATGTTTTCAGCCATGTTGATGAATGCCTTCGAGAACGACGACATTGGAATAGACATCAACTACCGTATGGATGGAAAGTTATTCAATCTCAAAAGGCTGAAAGCTAAAACCAAAATTAACAGTGGCACCGTCAGAGAGCTCCTGTTTGCTGATGATTGCGCTCTATACGCCAACTCAGAGGCGGACATGCAACATAATGTTTCAGCTTTCTCACATGCCTGTGCCAACTTTGGGCTCAATATCAACTTGGAGAAGACTGTAGTTATGTACCAGCCAGCTCCAGGGAATAATCACACTGTGCCGAATATCATAGTGAATGATCATAGACTAAGTGTTGTGGACAAATTTACCTATCTTGGCAGCACCGTGTCACAAGCTGCCACAATCGATGACGAAGTGAATGCAAGAATCTCCAAGGCCAGTGCAGCCTTTGGCAGACTGTACAAGAATGTATGGGACAGAACTGGAATAAGCCTGCAAACAAAGCTAAAAGTCTACAAAGCAGTTGTATTATCCACACTGCTATATGCTTGTGAAACCTGGACTGTTTATCAGCGACACGCTAGGAAATTAAACCACTTCCACACAGTCTGCCTAAGGAAGCTACTGAAGATTAAATGGCAAGACAAGATTCCAGACACTGAAGTCCTAGAAAGAGCATCCATACCCAGTATCCACACTCTACTGATGAAGAATCAGATTCGCTGGGCTGGTCACTTGACTCGCATGCCAGATCACAGGCTCCCTAAACGAATTTTTTACAGCGAACTGCGTTGTGGTAAACGCTCCCAAGGTGGCCAGAGGAAACGTTTTAAAGACACTCTGAAAATTTCACTGAATGCTTTTGGAATTCATCATGACACCTGGGAGGCTGCAGCCAGAGACCGAAATTCGTGGCGTGCATCATTGCGCAAAGGTGCAGTTATATGTGAGGCAACCAGGACTGCAAGAGCTGTGAAGAAAAGGCAGGACAGAAAAACCACTGCAGGAAATCCTCCTCCAGAGACGTCAAGCATTCTTTGTCCACATTGTCAAAGAACATTTCAAGCCAAAATAGGCCTTATCAGCCATCTTAGAACCCACGGCTCCACACCTTCAACCCCACTGGATGAAATGAATGGTCATCATCATTCTTGATGGACAAACAACAACAACAACCCTTTCATTATTGTTCTCTCCAAACTTTAATGACGTTTCACGTGGCCAAAATATTTGAATTCTCTTTTTTTTTGTTTTAATCATCTTTAGTAGCCAACCTTCTTCAATATTCAACTCTTGTCGTATGGATGCTCTTTTCTGTATAAGTTATTCTGAAAACCCGCCTGTAACATTTATATTCAAAGGCATTTATGCGCTGTTCAGCTGGTTGGAGAATACGTCAATGAAAAACAAAAATTACTGCCTTGGAACGTCATATAAACAAAGAGAAGTAGAGGATTCGTCTACACGCCCTATTCGCTTTGGGTATATGGTGTTAGACATGTACCTATATTATTATTTTGTTGCGTATCCCTTACGGGACGTTGCAGTCAACACCAGCATTTTCAGCTGCTGTTGATGTACTAGGCAAGTGTTACGTTCAGTAGTTTGCCATTGCTTTCTGAACGACCGATCTCTATACCTTTTTCGAAAAAACCAGCACCGCCGTGTTTCGAACCCGGGTATACGGGCTCACAAACCGCGTTCGCAAGCCCTTCAGCCACAGAGACCGGTTCTATGTACCTGTATGGACAGTTTATAAATAAACACACATCTTTTGTTTGGTGCACACAGAGGTAGATGAAAGGAGTAGGAATTAGAGGGCGTTCTCATTGGCACCTTGCTGTCTTGACAGACGATAGTTTGTTACATTGTGCTTCAAAAAAAAAAAAAACACACACACACAGTATAATAACTACAACTCACGGAAGTAGCGAATGTAACTGATCAGACTAATTCGCATTTTAAATGTTCGCCTACAATGGATGCATGTGAATACGTAGTCATTTCCACCATCTCGCAGACACGGACAATTAGTAACTGCTACCCCTCGCTTTGATTCCGAGACCGGTTTAGACCAGGGATGGAGTCATACCTCTCCATAGCACAAAGCCTAGAGAACGCACTAGACAACTAAAAAATTTAAAGCTGTAGTTACCGTCTGGGATTATATAGCTTCCAATGTTTATGTTGTCTAGTGCGTCCTGTAATCCCCATTTCTTCCATCTACTTCTGTAAGCGCCAAATAATACATGTGTGTTTATTTATGAACTGTCTTAGTGGCCTCAATGGGTTTCCCAATTGATATAGAGTATCTCTATAGAAAGATCAGCAGTCGGTAGGTGATGGATTTAGTACCACTCCAGCCACCATTATTTCCCAAAACATTTGCTAGTACTTATTTTGCGCTTTGTCGACCTAGAGGCTTAGGTCACTTTTAAACATCCGCCTCTATGAGGATTTGAACCCATGACCACTGGCTATCTTGCAGGCATCCAAACAACACTTATCCACAACCCCTCCTTTGCAAAGTAAGGGCAGCAGGTTAACTGATTCAGAGCCGAAGGATAATATATCGTGAAATGTGACCTCCCATTTGGACACAAGGGTGATATATCGCCAAACTAGGGTCATCGTAAAAACAGCGCAACCCATTTGGCAGCAGACCGTGTCGGGCTGGGGTTTTAACGTGTTGATATGGGAGCCGGTCGTTCATAAAAAAAGGGGGAAGGGGGGGGGGGGGGGGGGTCATCGTATTATTTGTTTTGTCTCGTTGTATTTTCCTCAATTTCATCCTTCAGTGAACGGAAATGTACATTATAATAACTGTTCATTTGATTGTGTGCCATATCTGGTTTCAACCTGCGGTTTGTTTGGCACTGAATCAGTTAACTCTTAAAGAACAGGAAAACAGATTCGCGGCCGGTGTCTCTAAACATTCAAGATGGATGCCCGTGTTCGTCACTGGCAATGTTTGAAGAACTTATTGTTTCCTACTGTCAAAGAGCTATAATTGGTAGTCTCTCAAGAACCATATTGTAACTTGGAGGTTTTGAGTACAATCGCCGATATACCGAATTAGTAGTCAACAGCAGCGGATTTGGGAGCAGATTGGTTTGTGTTGATTTTAAAAAGTGGTAGAAGCGTCAGTATTTCGGAAAGCGGTGGCAAGCTACTGAACGTAAAACTGACTAGAAATGAAAACTAGCAGTCAATAATCGCTGGTAAACGATTCACAAGTACGCACTGACGTTCATGGGAGTAGAAGAAACAAGTAGCGATCAGAGGACACACTAGGCAATATTAACATTGCAAGCAATAGATACCTCACCGGGAGTCGAACCTGTCACCTCCAAAATGACGTTAGCGCCTCGCTGCAACAACAAGTATGCTTCGGCACAATAAATGCTGGGGTTGATTGTGACGTCTAATAAAAGGACATGCAAACAACATCTTTTTTTTTTTTAAAGATTCATATAGTATATTTTTGTTTGGTCTCAATATTAGGGGAAAGGTAGCCGAAGAACTCTGTGACAAACGGGGGAGACAGGGAATGACATAAGAAGACCATGATGCATGAGAGGCATAGATCAGCTGACAAGCAAACACACATGTAGTTGAGACGGAACATGAAAGCCCGTCCTTCCCGGCATGTATCATAATGGTGATGATAGTATAAAGTAAATGCAACCATGTTTTTTTAAATAATTAATCTTTAAGCTGTAACAACATAGGACAGCTCAGATAGTTTAAAGCCAAGCATCACACATGGAAAACATCGCAACAACAGAGATGAGGTGTCTTAGAAGACCTACAGGAAGTAAATGTCAGAGATAGAATGAGGAATGAGGAAACTAGGTCTGAACCCAGTCATGCAATTCATTAAAGAATAGCAGATTAAATGGTTTGACCACCTCACAATAATGCCCTGGTATCATCTGCCATAACGAAGCCACACAAGAAATGTGATGGATACGGAGCAAGATAAAGATGACGCAAAAGATAGAGTAATGGTATCAAGTACAACATTAGAAGAACGAATACCAACTTACAAACATCATTAGGAAGATCGCATAATGGATCTTTAAATCTCTCTCCTAACACTTTGCTGATGTAAATGGGGGAAATGACGAAGAGGAGGGTCAGACACGAGAAAGCCTTTATGTTCTTTCATGGTCAAAGAATCCATTGATGTTACCTTTATTTCTGTGTATTTAATGTTCCTTGTAAGTGAGACGTGTGATTTGTATGCTATGATATTTAAGTTCATTTGTAGAATAAATGATAGAGTTGCCTAGCAGACGGTTCTCGTGTTTTTAACAGATGGGTGTTGTTGTTGTTGTTTTTTTTTCTGTGTGTGATGCTGTGTGTTGTGTGTTGAGAGGTAACTACTGCACAAAAGGGTTGATGACATGTTGATGAAATGTGTTGCTGAAATATATTGCTGAAATATATTGCTGAAATGTATTGCTGACATTTGTTTCAAAATGTTTCATTAGAGCCGCTTCTAACATTGAGAAGGTTAAAGGACGACGTTTAGTGCAGGAGAGTCTGGCGTATGATATCATTAGATGCCAAACAAAAAGTAGGTTTGGACCAAACATATATGGATGGCGGAAAATGGATGTAGAAGTGTGTCACAACTATGACTGAAAAGTTGTTAATATGGCAGCAGTCATGTTGCATTATATATCACATTAAAGGTAGCTGCATAAGAAAAACTACTGTATTGATATTTTAACTATAGTTTGATTTATAAGCCCATAGCAGTGATGGAAAGCTCAAATAAGACGATCTATCATCCCGTGGCATTAGTTAGTTAGTTAGTCGCGGTTCCAACTTCATAATAATGGGTCGTCCCCATTATGCTCTGTTCCTATGCCAGTGAATATCACATAAAACGCTCCCCACTGCCCAATGTGAAAAGTGGAAAAGACAGGAGTCTCGACAAACAACAGCCCGCACAGATACACTGTGTTTAATGCCGCAGCCAGAATGTCAACACAATAGTCCCCCACGAAACATCCAGTTTATCTCTGATGAGATCAGCAGTCATTTTCCCATCTGGATGTTTCCTAGATGTTCACCCACACAGTCCACGAACATACAGTTCATCACCGACGGCAGTGGCAGTCAACCAGAAGCCCAGCAGCCACGCATTTCTGCATAAGGCAAAAACCGGTCAACTCTGGCACATAGCCAGCTGCCATCGCTCCGAACATGCAGTCATGTTCCAAAAAGCCTCGCGCCACGCACTCACTCAGTAGCAGGGCGACGGAACCATAGCCTCCTTAGTCGCCTCTTACGACATGCGTGGTAGGCTACAGTGTTGCTATTCTTTGCTTCCCTTATGGGCCCGGGCAACACACGGGAGTCCCGTGGCATTGAATCAGGCGACACGTAAAAATTGTCAATTGTATGTCCCATCCACGAATATAAATGTATTCCTTCAGTAATTCTTGCCTTTGTGTACGACGTTTTCAAAGTATTTATTTTCCTGTTAAATAATTTTAAAAGAGGATCTACTTCATTGAGCCTGGTTTTATCCCGATGTGACCCAGCATCTTTACGCAAGGCGGACTGCCGAAAGCGTCGCATTAAGCACGTAGCTCCAGGCGTCTATGAGAAGAGTTCGCTCGTGAAACTAACGACGTGGCCCTGGAATCGAACCCATAACCTTCGGGTCGTGAGGCAGGCGGCGTAATCACTTGGTCACCGAGGCTCCCCGTTAAAGACTAATTACGAACCAAAAATGTATATTGTGTGCTCGGAACTATGAGTAAAGCTGGGTATAGTCTGTCACTGTTGTTACCAGACCTTTTCAAATTACAACTCCCTGTTATATTATAATCAATAATATAAATGATGGTTACAGCAAGATATGACAATATAAATTATAAAATAAGAGAGAGAGAGAGAGAGAGAGAGAGAGAGAGAGAGAGAGAGAGAGAGAGAGAGAGAGAGAGAGAGAGAGAGAGAGAGAGAGAGAGAGAGAACAAACACAGATACAGTATACACACCCTACAACGGACTCACACTTGGTGACCTGAAATTACATTGAGGATATTTTCTCGAAAAACTACAGTAAAGTAATAATAATATTAAATAATAATAATAATAATAATAATAATAATAATGTTTGCATATTCTTTACATGACATCGCTCTCAACATCAGCATCTTTCAGCTGCTTGTTGATTTCTTAGCAAGATTACGCTCAGTAGTTTGCCATTGCTTTCTGAGCGGCCGGCTCACATACCCCGTAAGTTATCGAGGCGATTCGAACCACAGCTGATTCTCACCGTCATCACATTACTTACGAGAGTATACGAGATTACGGAAAAAAGTTGCTAACCTCTAGGCCAGGAAGCCGACAATAATAATAATAATAATAATAATAATAATAATAATAATAATAATAATAATAATAATAATAATAATAATAATAATAATAATAATAATAATGCTTGCTTGCTTGTGTTCGTTGGCTTGAGCTCCAACGCGAAGTCCTGTATGTCGGATGAAGGCATCCTGTTGTCCAACATCAGTGTGATGTCATACAGGACCTGAGTTTGCGTGAGTATCCGTTGTCCCATGTCTGGCTTATCGGTGTGCAGACTGGTGGTTCCTGGCCGTACAGGCAGACACTCTCCGACTTCAGAGGAATCGGCGATCCTACTGACTTTAGCCAGGACCCTGAAGGGACCTGTTGCCCAGGACGCTCGACGAGGACGCGTTAATAGGTCTTGGCCAGTATATTACCCGGCCCTGGTGCCTTGGAAACACCTCTGCGTCCCTAATAATAATAATAATAATAATCATAATAATTAATAATAATAAATCACTAAATAAATATAAATTTTAAAAAAAAAAAGCGAAAAGATAACACAACGAATCTGACGTTTTTATCGTATTGGTCTTCTTCGGGAACAGCACAAACAGATTTAGAGAAACAATTCATCATCATCCAGTGCCTTGCCGGCTGGCGTGGGAAATCATGCTTCCATACAAATTATGATCACCGACGTCATGAATCATTTCGTGTGTTGACTCCCATCCGCGCCATGACACATGACTATCAATAATCTTTTCACGCTGTCTTCCTCTATCTTTCTTTCCGCAAATCTTTCCGGTTGTCACATGTTCCAGTTTTTGTCTTCTCATAACATTGCCAGAAAACGATGACTGCCTCTTTCTGATGCATGTTATTTATAAGTTATCTTTGCGACTCAGCTTCCCTTAAAACGTACCTGATTGCTCTTTTTGGCTGTACTAATTAATTTACAGCATTCTTCTATAAAACCACATCTCCAAGGCTTCCAGTGGATTTTTTTCGCCTGTGTACTAATTGTCCATGACTCGCAGCCGTATGTTAAAACTGATTCTATGTGAACATGCAAGAACTCTTTTTTGACTTTCAAAGAAACGTGTCTTATTGCACAAAAAGTTCTTCATTCGATATGCAGTTTTTAGCTTAGTCCTATTCTGCTCTTTATCTTAGTGTTGCATCTTCCATCTGATGTTATCCATGTGCCTAGATATCTGAATTTTTGTACTTGCCCCAAAATAACGTCCTGTACTTTAACTGCACATTTAGGCACAATCTGTTTCTTTGATATCACCATGACTTCTGTCTTTCTATTATTCAAACTAAGGTCCATTCTTTCACTGTCCACAACCACTGTATCTATCATTTCTGTAGATCGTTCTGACTTGTTGCTATTAAGACGGTGTCTTCAGCATAACGTAAGTTATTTATATTTTGTCCACCAACCAGGATATCTGGCATATTTCGTGTAGATCTCATTATATATTCACTGTATAATGAGAACAAATCAGGAGACAATACATAACCTTGTCTGACTCCCTTCTTTATACATTGAAATTTTCAAACAAGGTTGTTGATTCTTATGGCTGCTGTTTGCTGCCAATATATGTTCTTTATTACTCGCAGATCTTTACCGCCAATGTTCAATTCCTCTAGTAATTGTATTATTTCTTCATGCTTCACATTGTCAAATACTTGTGTGTAGTCTATGAAGCATAAGTACAGATCTGTTTAACTCCTATAGCTCTTTCTAATAGTATCCTTACAATAAATATAGCGTTGCTTGTGCCCTTTGCCTCCATAAATCAATATTGTTCATCACTAATTTCAGGTTTAATCTTGTTTCTTATTCTTTTCATAATTATTTTGAGTAACAGCTTTGTCATATGACGCATACGACTTATTGTGCGATGCTCTTCGCATTCTAAAGCGGCTGATTTTTTTGGCAGAGCTATAAATATGGATTTTAATAGGGAACTATGAATTTACCCACTAGTGTAGATGTCATTTAGAACTTTTGTCAATATTTCTATTCCAATTTCCTCTACTGTACTGTTGTCTGGACTGGGTGCCGTTTCTTTCTTTATGCGATGTAGAGCATTTTCAACTTCCGCTGCAAGTATTGGTGTACCCTCATCATTGTTTTGAATATATACATCCGGTCTCCTATCATCATACAGCTCTTCCAGATATTCCGTCCATCTATTGACTATATCATCTTGATCCATCAATATTGCACCGTTCTTCTATTTTAAACATCCAGTGATACTTCTTGTTTTCCTACCTGTTATTGTATTGATTTGTTGATATACAAAATGTGAGTCTGTTCCATAGTTTGTCCCACTTTCCATGCACTGTTGATTCACAGCTATGCTTCTTTGGCCACTTTGCATGCATTTACTATTTTATTAATGTATTCAATTACATTCTTCTTTATCTTTCGTTTTCTTTTTTCTTTCGTTCATCATCTGCAAAATTGCACTGTCATCCATTTCTTTTTTGCATTTCTATGTTTAGGTGGAATGATGTCAATTAATGTCTGTTTTATTGATTCCCGCAACATGTCTCATTGTTCATCAATTGTCTGTATTATCTCCATGGCATTATATCTGTTCTTTACAGTAACATTGTACAGTTCTCTAATTTCTTTTTCTGTTCTAAGTAATGCTAGATCTAATTGGATGCTCTTTGGGGGTTTTCTTTATGTTTTTAGGTCTTAACCTTATCTTTCCTATAACTGGCACATTGTCACTCTGTACAACTAATCCTGGTCAAGTTTTTGCTCCTACTAAACTGCTTCTGACTCTTTTTGGGAGCAGTAAGTATTCAATTTGATTATGAATATTATCTCCAGGGCTTTTCCATGTATATAATCGTCAGAGGATGTTGTTTAAACCAGGTATTACCTATTATCATTTCATGATATTCTGCCCATGTTATTAATCTGTCACCTATCTCATTCCTCTCTCTAAGGACATAGCCACCAATCACACCACTCACCTTTTCGCTGCCTACTTTGGTATTGAAATCACTAGTAAATAAAAACATAAACATAAGAAAATATACACAATGAACGCTAACCTAAGCTATTAGACAAGCAACCATCAATCCTCTTTTAAAACAGTCAAGCAAGCTGATACTTATAATCATAATCGTGTGCCATGACGACAAGCGTGTATAGTCATGTTTCACCATTTCACATGATCACTAGGGTTGTGGATTGACACAAGTGCAACCATGTTTTACCTAAATCTAGACTGGGCCATGCATATGTGTGGTTCAACAATGGCTCGTATTCTTTGTTCCAGTATTTGTGCTTACAGTTTACTATTATGACTTAGTAAAGTTCTTCCTGTATATGTGTGGCTCTCTCTCTCTCTCTCTCTCTCTCTCACTCTTTCTTTCTTTCTTTCGCTCTCTCTGTCTTTCTCACACTCACACACACACACACAGCTATTAGCCGCTGGGTGTGTGTGTGTGTGTGTGTGTGCGTGCCTGCGTGCATGCGTGCGTGCGTGCATGCGTGTGTGTGTGTGTGTGTGTGTGTGTGTGTGTGTGTGTGTGTCACTAGCTAACTATCTTTCAGTTCACAGCAAGCGCCAAATAAAACAAACACATGTTGCTGTAACATCTTCTTCTTTTGAGAGAAGTGCTGCACACCAGGTTATGCAGCTCAAAGGTCAGCATCTCTAACTTTGTCGTGTTTTGAATCAGGTTAGCTTCCTGTAGACAGATTACCCCAAGGTAGTCAGCTTGGCCTACCCCGGGTAGGTCTTCTTTTCTAACACATTTGCCAGGGAAGTAGCCCCATGGCCTCTTATTTGCAATTTCCGTTCAGTTTTGAAAATGTCAAAAAATTAGTTTCCACCCTGTTCAACCGGCTTCTTCAGCCTTGTTATAATTGTGGTGAGCAATTTGTGATTGGCGAGGGATTTAAATCCTTATCCTAGATAGCTAGGTATCCGATTTCACTACCTTAGAGATCAAACGCAATCGGCTTGATCTTCTTGCTTAACAAATTTGCTAGGGCAGGACATTATGACCTACCATTGGTAATTTCAATATGACCTACTTTTGGTAATTTCAATATGATATATATATATATATATATATATATATATATATATATATATATATATATATATATATATATATATATATATATATATATATATATATATATACCTTCTTCTTCTTCAGCGTTCCGAGCCATTGAGGTTCTTTGCTTCAGATACAATCCGTCTCTATTCGTCTCTCTGGTTGACCCTCTCTTGCCAGTCGTTGATTCCAAGTGCTTGTAGGTCTGTATATATATATATATATATATATATATATATATATATATATATTATCTCTCCACCGTCTTCTTGGTCTACCTCGGGGTCTACGGTCATTTATTTCCTGAGTATAAGCGAGTTTTGTTTCCCTATTATCTTCCATTCTTTCTATATGCCCCAGTCATTGTAGTCTATTAGCCTTCATGATACCAGTGATTAGTGATATATATATAACTACCAATCTGTCTGTCTGCCTGCCTGTCTGTCTGTTTATCTGTCTGTCTGTCTTGTCTGTCGGTCGATCGGTCGGTCTGTCTGTCTCTCTATCTATTTATTGACTTTGTTTGTAACCGGATAGCATATTTCGTCTTCTTTACCTGCACTGCTTCTTTGATTTCATTATGCCATCGCGGAGATCTTTTCATCCTATTTTTGATTTCCTTATTCCCACACATTGCTTTCTGAGTTTTTGTCAAAGATGATTTGAAAGTCCTTCATTCGTTTGCTGCACTTTTATTATCTGCAGGTTAACTCTCATATTACGTTGTCATTCCTTGATTGATGTTTGTGTCATCTATGTTTTCTTTTTTATGTGTAATTGTTTCTGTTCGATCAGTTCTCTGTTGTTTTATATCTGATATTGTTTGAGCGATTGAGACTGGTCGATGATCTGTATTCATGATGGTTTTGGCAATGACCCTGGCGTCCATTTTGTGCCCCTTCTTTCTATATTTGATTAACAGATACAGAGCCAATCAAAAACTAGGCATGGACCAAACAATAATAGATGGCGAAAAATGGGCAGTGTCACAGTCAGGGTGTTTATAAAGTCATACAACATACTCTCCAACAAACAGCTGTTTATAGCCAGATAGTTAGTTAGTTAGTTAGTTAGCTAGTTAGTTAGTTAGTTAGTTAGTTAGTTAGTTAGTTAGTTAGGTAGTTAGTTAGTTAGTCAGTTAGTCAGTCAGTCAGTCAGTCAGTTGATTGGTTGGTTGGTTAGTTGGTGAGTTAATCTGTTGCGGTATCATCCTCCATGCACTTATGACTTGTTTATATGTGCTCAGATCCCCCCTCCCCCAACAAGTGTACATCAGCGTCTGGCAGCCAATTGAGCCAGGTCTGTGTTGGTTGACGAGGCCAATTATTCTCCATATGTGTCTCGTGTGTCTGGCCGCGCCTAATTCTTTCTCCCAAATCTCTCACTCTAGACAAGGATATAGATTCATTGGCGTCAAAGTCATCCGCTCTCGATAACTCTATCACATCTCCACATCATTATCATCAACAAATGCCTTGCATACTGACGCGGGCTATTATGCTTCTCCACATCCTGCGATCTCCAACGGTATATATCAGTTAGTGCGTTGATATTATTCCGTGCCATTTAACTATCCTTGCAAGAATGTTCTCTTGCATTTGTTCTCTACCTTTCTTCCCACAAATATGTCTGGTTGCCACATGTTCCAGATCTTGTCTTCTCATATGTTTGTGATAAGCTGTCTTTGTGACTAATTAATGTACGAAAAATGAGTGGTTGGAAGGGCCGAATGTAAGACGGGCCTGCGTGCCCTAATTTGTGACCCTTTGAAAATAAAGTTCGTTCGTTCGTTCTTATCCTCTTTCAAAACGTCTAGATCAGTGGTTCTCAACCTTTTTTTTACCCATGCTCCCGTTCACCATATGTTTAGAATGTGAGTATCTTTGTCCCATGTCTGGCTTATTGGTGTGCAGACTGGTGGTTCCTCGCCATGCAGGCAGATACTCTCCGGCTTCGGAGGAATCATCGATCCTACTGATGTTAGCCAGGTCCCCGAAGGGACCTGTTGCCCAGGACGCACGGTGTGGACGTGTCAGCAGGTCTTGGCCAGTATAGATCCCGGCCCTGGTGCTTTGGAAACACCTCTGCGTCCCGGTTATAGGTGATTAATCTTACCTTCCCTCGCTTAGCGAGCGACGAGATCAGGAGTCACAGAATAGAAATGTAACTAA
Organism: Cepaea nemoralis; assembly: GCA_014155875.1. Lineage (NCBI taxonomy): Eukaryota > Metazoa > Mollusca > Gastropoda > Stylommatophora > Helicidae > Cepaea > Cepaea nemoralis. The sequence goes on along the minus strand of JACEFZ010007745.1, from coordinate 164,528 downwards.
TTGTTTAAGGAGCGCAAACAGTTGGGACAAATAGAGTGAACTATTTGCTGTTGCGATAGTTCGCTTTGAACTCAAGTGTAGTCCATACACTTGCTACTACTGTTTCTGTACTGAACTGATGTTTGCGTATGGATTAGATTTCCCCACTACCAGTGTTGTCGGGTCTTGATTGGGTTATAGTTAAGTCGCCTCAGTTTCTGATGTTTCCACTATGGCATTCTGTGAGTCGTGATTCAATCAATCAATCATGTGCCATGCCGGAAAGCGTGGGCGGTCATGATTCGCCATTTCACTCGATCACCAGAGTCGTGGATCAGCTCAGTGTTCCTGTCTCGTCCATGCCATGTGGCCAAGCCATCCAGGTATTTTCCTCTCGGTCTTCCTCTTGGTCTGTTCCCTTCGATCTTGCCAGCTGTCACTAAGTTCTCCAGTCCATTTCTTCTCATAACATGTCCAAAAAATTTTGACTGTCTACGTCTAATTTCTCTAATCAATCTACGATTTTCATTTGTCTCTTGTAGTACTTGGTCATTGGTTTTTCTATCTGTCCATGGTATTCTTTGCATTTTCCTCAGAAACCACATTTCTGCAGCCATCAGATGTTTTTCAGCTTGACTGCACATTGTAAAGTTGCATTAACTGTTGATGTTTCAACTATGGTACCTCTACGAATCTTAATTAGGTTATATTTCAACCAATCAATCAGTGTCGTCTCCACAATGAAGGGTGGCTGCAATGGAACTCCAACACTGTCTGTCTCGTCTTGATTGAACATTCTGTCAGATTGATGTTCGTCCATCTCTTGATGTTATCTTCCCACTTGTTTCGTTGTCTGCCTCTTGTTCGCTTGCCCTCAACCTTTCCATTCAGTATGGTTTTTATGAGAGTTTTATGGCTTTTAATGTGGCCGAAATATTTCACTTGCCTCTTTATTATGTCTTTCATCAATTCTTTTTTCATTCCCAGTGTTTCTAGAACCTCTGTACTTGACTGCTTTTGTTTCCATGAAATACGACATATTCGTTTGTATATCCACATCTCCAGGACTTCTATGCAACTTTCTTGTTGCTAGTTCAATGTCCAGGCTTCCGCGCCATACAGTAGCGTTGAATATAAGCAGCATTTGACAATTCTCATTTTTAATGCATTGTTAATCACTCTAGATGTTAATACTGATTTCATGCTATTGATAGCATTTTCGGCCATTCCTATTCTCTTTTTGATTTCTGTTTCACTTCTCCCATCATCTGTTATTAGATGTCCAAGATAGGATAAACTTGTTATACTTGTTCTAGTATCTCCCCATTTATTCTGATGTTCATTTATAAACTTTCCTTTCCACCCGCTAATTATCATAGTTTTCGTTTTTAGGATGTTAATAGATTATAGCTAAGTTGCATCAAATATTGATGTTTCAACTATGGCATCTCTATTAGTTTCGATTAGGTTAGAGTTAAATTGCATCAATTGCTGATGTTTCCACTATTGTGCCTCTGTGAGTCATAATTAGGTTATTATCCATAATTAGGAATGTTAAACTGCAAAGAAATGTTGCTGTTTCAACCTCTACAAATCTTGATTAGGTTATAACAATTTTAAGAACTTCTGGTCAAAATACGCAGGGGTCAGAAGGATAAAATCGTTTTCAACCCGTCATTTCGTTAGTTAATTTTAATACTTGTATTATTATGTCTGTCTTCCTTGTATCTTTCATGTCTTACTTCTACTTTTTCCTACTGTTCACGCCTCCTAACTTTACACTTCTTCCCTACCCTATCCAAAGACGAAATCTAGTACATCGCACAATTCCATCTACATGAATTCTCCCATGCTGGACTGGCACTTTGACTTAAGTTCTTTACAAAGCTCCCGACAAGTCAAGACTTTATTTACACAGTGTTAGCTGTTCCTTTTAGCCAAATGAAATAACTGTTTATTGATGCAAGATCTGTCTGAATATTTCATTCTTTCACAAATATCTGGATAAATGGATGAAGAATCAGTCAGAAAAAAGGGCGACTGAGTAATAGTGCAGTACTGGGGTCACACTATTTAGTAGAGATAGTTCAAGACAACGCCCTTGTGTTGCCAGGGCCTGCAAAGGTAGCAAAGAATAGTAACACTGCAATAGTAACAATGCACCCTATCAGGTATTTCATAGAGACGACTAAAGAAGGGAAGTGTATAGAGCAGACTACCCGATCACGTAGATAAAAAAGCAGCTACACAATCAGTACCAATCAATCAATCAATCATATGCCGGAAAGCGTGGGCGGTCATGACTCGCAATTTCACTCGATCACCAGAGACATGGATCAGCTCCGTGTTTCTGTTTCGACAATGCCATGCGGCCAAGCCATCCAGGTATTTACTTCTCGGTCTTCCCCTTGGTCTCTTTCTCTTCGATCTTGCCAGTTGTCACCACGTTCTCCAATCCATTTCTTCTCATAATATGCCCAAAAATTGTGACTGTCTACGTCTAATGACTCTAATCACTTTACGATCTTCATTTGTTTCTTGAAGGACTTGTTCATTGGTTTTTCTGTCTGTCCATGGTATTCTTTGCATTTTCCTCAGAAAACACATTTCCACAGCCGTCAGATGTTTTTCAGCTTGACTGCTCATTGTCCACGCTTCACATCCATACAAAAGTACAGGTTCGATGTAGCACTTCAACACTCTTTTTCTCGTTTCAATTGATATCTTTTTATTGGTCAGTATGTTTTTCTTCTTGCAAAAGCCAACCTTCGCAATGGCAATTCTTGTTCTAATCTTTTAAAGGCATCTCCCATCAGATGTTAATACTGTTCCGAGATAACTGTATCGATTCACTTGCTTAAGAATATGCCAATTTACACGTATATCACATTGTGGTATTTCCTTCTTCCCAGTGGCGACCATAATCTGTGTCTTCGTACTATTCAGTTCTAACCCTAGTTATTCACTGTGTGCAACAACCGCATCTACTAAATGTTGCAGGTCCTGTTCATTGTCTGCAATCAAAACTGTATCATCTGTATATCTAATGTTATTGATGTATCGTCCCCCAATGTTGATTCCTTCCATATCTTCTATATTTCTGAAAATATGTTCACTGTACAGGGAAAAAAGATCTGGAGACATTACACATCCCTGTCTCACACATCTTTTAATAGGCTGATATTGACCTACATAGTTATTAATTCTGATGGCAGCTTGTTGTTTCCAATATATGTTTTTTTACAAGTCTAAGATTCTGGAACCCACAGGCGAACGAAACAGCGAGAAAAAGAAAAAACACCTAGAAACACACGGATAAGAACATTACGGATAATAATAATATTGGGAGGACTAGATGGAGCTGCAGGAAACAGCAACAGATAAGGCGGCTTGGTGTGGGTTGGTTCAGGGAGAATACTCCAATGAAGGTTAAAGGGCAGAACAAGTTAATGAAAACCTGTTACAAATATGGGCAGATGGCTCAATATGCCTTCTCTCGTTTATTAACTTCATGAGTATGATGCGAAAGACCGAGGCGGGTTCTGCACGCAGACAGTGCATTGAATCGCTGCGGAGGTCTGCAGTCCGTAGTCACCTTCATCTTCGTTCCAGGACTTGCGAGGGTAGAGTGAAATGAACGAGCTGATAAAGTTGCTGGCGGTGCAACCCCCGCTGATGTCCAGCCCATGAATCCTGACGATATTATTAATGTCCTTAGAGAGATGTAGAGAGCGGAAGGCTTTGAAGCCACCGAGTAAGAATTGGCACGGCCGGACACGAGAGGCACATCGCGAGAATGAGGGATTTCGTCAGCCAACACAGAACTGGCACTATTAGCCGCCGGGCGCTGATGAGGGAAGGGGAGAGATCTGAGTACCTATGGACATGTCCGGAATGCAAAGGTGATACACCAGCAGGTAGCTATCTAACTGACTGAATGACTTATTGACTGGCTGATCGACTGACTGACTGACTAGCTGACTGAATGACTAACTGAATGGCTGACTAACTGAATGGTTGACTGATTGAGTAACTGACTGACTGACTGACAGAATGACTAAGTGTCTAGCTGACTGAATGGCTGACTGACTGACTGAATGACTTAACTGAGTGACTGAATGACTGACTGTATGACTGATTGACTGACTGGCTGAATGGCTCACTAATTAACTGACTGACTGAATGACTAACTGACTGACTGACTAACTTATTGACTAGCCGACTGACTAAATAACCAACTTATAAGCGGTAAAAGTGCATGGTAGTTCATTCTGTACCAAACACTGTTGCGGACAGGTCAGGGAAGGTCAACTTGCCCGAGGGCAAGTAGGCCATGTGGCCCCTAATAAAGCGGGCCCTTTAAGCCAGTAGGCAGTATGTTAACAATGTTAACGATCTTTTAGTCCTGACAACCAATAGTTTACACCCACCCAATCACTGACCAAACGACTCGCTATGCGTTCGTTAATTCCTCCGTGGGTGAAACGATTATCATAATTTCTGATGTCTTTCCTGTTGATAGATTATGCCACAGGGGATAATGGGCACATAACAAAAAAAGAGTATAAGAAAACTGAAGGTAGAGGTATGACGTGGCTGTAGAATGCTGAGAATCTTATGAGCGGCTTAGAAGATCAATATACAAGTATTACAAGGGCCTTCTTACTAGCCTTAACTCATTAAGTGCCATGGGATGACTATCCTATCCTGAGTCTGCCATAGGCTTATATACAGCCGAAATGTTATAACTGCTTTATAATACATGTCTCCTACCATATTAACAACTTGTAAGTCATAATTGTGACACCCCCCCCTACTTTCCATTTTCCGCCATCTATTTTTGTTTGGTCCAAACCTTAACTCATAAACCTACTTTTGTTTGGCATATAATCTGTTAAGGCGTATTATGCAAATGATGCTAGTCTAATATTTTTACACCGATCGGCATTCAGTGATCATGTATTTACCTGGCCACCTTTGCTGCCTTTTTACAGACATTTCCTGATACCCATTTTAAACTGGGTCGACCTGGAGGTCCAAGCCAACTTTCAAAATCCTCCTCAATGTAGATTTCAACCCATGGCCACTAGTCAATTGTTTAGCCACAAATCTACTGTGGAGGCAGTCACAGCAAAGTTCCGCTGGCTGGAGAACAAATAACACATACATGTCATGGTTGTAATGGACTCACAAAGTATGATGAGAAAGGTGAAGACAGGTCTGCTTCGGACAGTGGCAGATATCAATCAATTCAGCAACCAAACATAGCACAACGACAGATAATAAACAGCATATTCACACCAACCCTATACTACCAATCTCAAACTTGGACATTATTAAAATCACACTTTCACAAAATCAACACATGTGAGATGAGATGCCTGAGGAGAGCTGCCAACTTAACAATCCAAGACCGGGTAAGAAATGCTGTTGTCAGACAGATAGTGGGATCAACACCTTATGCCACATTTATTGAAAATCAGAAGTTAAGGTGGTTTGGCCATCTCGTTAGAATGCAACACCATCAACTACCATCACTGGCCCTACATCAAAGATCATCTGCAACGAGAGCAAGAGGACGCCCAAGAAGAAAATGGATTCGCATCAAGGACATTGTACAGTCACACGGAATGACACTATCCAGTGCCAACCATCGGGGACTGGAGCCCCAATTATTCTTCCCCAAGACGCTTGATGGCAAAAGTGGCAGTTGATGATGATGATGATGATGATGAATCAAACATTGAAAGCATCTGTTGATTCCCCCCCCCCCCCCAGGACATACTGGAGTGGTGGGAAACAAGCAGGCGGACAGACTGGCTGGCTCTGCACCACTTGGTGGGGTTTTGGTGCATAATAAGGCAGATGTGGTTGGAGTCTTTTGTAATCGTGTATAAAGCACAGAAGAACTGGCTGATCATCACAGCTTGGAGAGAATAGTACTGCAGGGAGTGACCAGAGGATCTGACCGACACTCACAACTCCGAGGAAAGGCCAGACGGACACATAATCACTGCTACTGGTACCATTAGTATTGGGACTCTTCGCTGGCTGTTGAAGATGAGGACGGAGCAGTATGGGAATGTCTCGAGTATTGTGATGTTAGTTCTTGACTCAACCCAACTCTCATCAACTCTACTACTGTGGCATCCCATCTCAAAGGTCAGTGTGTCTGACTTCGGCCTGTATGTGTGTACAGTTTGTTTCCTCTGGACAGATTCCATCCAAGTTAACAGGCTCTATTTACCTATTCTCTGAGTTCATACTGTCACCAAATATTGACAACAAACATAACACAGTAATTAAGCAATATTAACATATTAACAATAGTTATAATGCAGGTTAGAATATGCCTGAGAATGGATAATCTGCACATATGAGTCCATGAAATGCGGTTTAGGATCAGTCTTGGGCTTACACAGCACAACAGATGGGAAGAATATTCAAAGAGGATATTGGCACGTTCAAGACAGCTACATCAAACCTGACTATGGAGATTACTGCTGCCTCCAGAGCACTCACATGGGCAGCAGAATAGGACTCTGCACACAAGATAACCACTTCATGAATGTGCTACAGAAAATCTATCACAACCTGCAGTCTCTACTCCAAATTGATAGATAGCAATCGGAAATTAAAGGAGTTAAAGGTAATTAACGCGCAGACCAGCAGGAAAATAATGCACTAATACACATGAGAAGAAGCATAGACAGGGTCTGATATCATCAAAGGTACAGATTCAGCTGAAGGATACTAACAAGACTCCAATGTTAGCCAGGTTACATGAAGTAGGGAGTAAAGTCTAGTCAGGCAAGCCAAAGTTGCCTCGTGAGAAAGAGAAGAGATACCATAACCAACTCCTTATGGGGACAGTGAAATGAAATGAGTGGAATAGCTTTTCGCATCAGAGGACTGCGCATACATGAGAATGCCCAATCTGTTGTGAAGTCATTCGACATAGCATAACATAACATAATATAATATCTCTGACAATGAAAGCCAAACCTGATTTAATTAAATTGTTTAATATAGTTTTGGTTAGCTTTAAATATGACCACAAAATATAACCACATCTGGTGAAAGTTCAACAAAACAGCAATAATCTTCAACAAAGGCAACAAACATTTCATTCATATACAAACATATGGTATGGTGTGAAACAAATCCTGGTCATGTTTTCAGCTTCATTAACTGAATATGCCTACTTGTTACATATTTATGCTTTCTATTTGCGCCAAAACCCGACACCCTACATTGTGCCAATGGCTTCGAGCAGACAAGCGCAATTGGGAGAGTACAAGTCTTATCCTGGTGCAAGAAAAGGCAACCTAAAGACTAAATGTCATGGCAGGACAGACCAAGCTCTAAGCCTTGATCAGTAACTAGTTTAGGACTGAAGCTCCAACAGGCAGACAGGTAAGAAACAAAGCAAGCTTCTGCAGCTTGTCTTGTTCCAGATGTAATGGTGTTACCTTTCCTCTGGAGTAACCCAGGCAGGTCGAGAGAGGGATCAAGCTGCATTGGCAACACATGGTCTCTACAATTCAACCCAAGCTTTGTGCTAGAGAGAGGTTATTGTGTCTATGTTTAAGCACAATTTAATCAACTATCATCTGTCAAGACAACAAGGTGTCAGTACAGTACATATTTATAACAAATATACTTACAGCCGAATTAAAGGCTTTTTCAAAGATGTTAATACATTAACTCTTTCCACTCTAGAAGATGGGGGATAAGGGGCTGTGGGGTGGTAGGGAGAGTGGGATTTCTAAACTACTAAGGGAATTCACAAATGCATCACTTTCAAAGAGATTCATGTGACCTGACTAATTATAAAATGTAAGAGTACACATGGTACGATGGTTGGGACGTGCTCTGAAGAGCCAATCACATATCATGACCTTGGAATGGAGGCTAGGTGGTTGAATGGATAAAGGCGAATGCTCTAATGTGTTTGGTATGCTGATACCGAGGTTGCAGGTTCAACCCCTACATCGGCCTCTTGGACTAAAATGTGGACTTCTCATCCTTAACTTGGGGACGTCAATTATAAGTACCTTAGAAATCGGAGTGGGTTCACCTGAATAAAAGCTAATCCACATGCAAAAATCAGTCCAGTGCTACTAGAAGTAGTAGCACGTGTATGGACTATGCTTGAGTTTGTAGCAGCACCAAATAAAAAACATGCTGCTGTGACATCTTCTTCTTCTTTATTCTTCTTTTGAGAAAAGTGCTTCACACCAGCTATGTAGCTCAACGGTCAGTGTGTCTGAATTTGTCATGCATTTGAGTCAAGTTTACTTCCTGTAGAGTTTCCATCCAACGTAGTGAGCTTGACCTACCCATGGGTAGGTTGCCCTACCCATGGGTAGGTCTTCTTTTCTAACTAATTTGCAAGTGCAGCAGCCCCATAGTCTCCTCTTTGCAATTTCCGTTCCATTTTGAAAAGAAAAAACACACAAGTTTCCACCTTGTTCAACTGGATTCTTCAACCTTGGTTATAATTGTGGTGCACAATTTCCAATTGGTGAGGGATTTTTATCCTTATCCAAGAAAGCTAGGTATCCAATCTCACTACCTTAGAAATCCAATGGAATGGGCTTGATCCTCGTCTAACAAATTTGCTAGGGCAGGATATTATGACCTACACTTGGCAATTTCAATATGGCGATGGATATTTATACTTATCTAAGAAGGCTAGGTATGCAATCTCACTACCTTAGACATAAGGGGACATGTGACATCATTCAACACCAGTGGTTCTTGGAAAAATGCTGAATCCTACGCTGAGATAACACCTGGTCCTTTCTGAGCCTGAGCAAGATACAGGTATGTATGTCCTCTCTGCCTTGGCTCCCACAGCAGTGACATCGATGACCTAGTATCTGTTAAGACCTAACATACCGCACCCTTAGAGCAGTATCTGCACCTACTTTGACCTATTTGTACCTGTCTCTATGCTGGCAAATGTAAATTAATAAGTTGTCAACATGATGATAATGCTGAGGATGATATTAGAAGTAGTCAATAATATGAATATAATTATGTCTGAAATAATACATTTGGGAAATCTGATATAAATGACTCTCATAGTAATATCAAAAACAATCTATTTAATTACAACATGAAACATATGTCTGCAGTGTTATTTAAATACAGGAACACCAACAACAAATGCATATGTTAACAGTAATAGACAAAAATACAATTCCATTGTAAACTCACAATTGTACATTTTATTTAGTAGTAGAAAGTAAACCACATTTAACAACTTAAAACAATAAAAACATTAACATGTAATTCAAGAGCATCATATGAAAATAATATGTAATTTAACAACTTCAACAAAATACATTAACTATTATAATAACATCACAAAATGACATGTAATTTAACAGCAACATCACAAATTAACTTGAAATCAACATCAAGATCACATATTAACTTGGAATTTAAACACACAGCTCAAAAATTCAAATTAACATGAAAAGTATGTACAAGCACTAAGTTGCTTAGAAACAAGGAACTTCTGCATAAACACATCTACAACATTTCTGTACTCCTGCATTGAAAGCAGCAAGGAAAAGTTAAAAACAAAAGTAACCAGCATTTGTTTCTGATATAGGCAGAAACAAAATTCAACCAATAATTTATTGTCAGAAAATAGGTTAAATCAGAATAACACAGAGCAACAAACTAAATAGTACAGTTTTATGATAAACTGCAAACAAACACAAAGAAATAATTGAATGACAGCATTTTAAATTACAGAAACCATCTGCTGCATTGATATCATAACCTTTAAAGACAAAATATCAAATGTACTTGGTGAATTTAAATATAATGGAGCTGAAATATGTAAATATGAGTATCACATCTGCCATAGTAATAGGAGAAGTTAAATACACAATCTAACTTTATTCTCAGTGAATATATATATATATATATATATATATATATATATATATATATATATATATATATATATATATATATATATATATATATATATATATATCAACAATTTATATATGAACACACTGGTTGAATATGATATATTTCTGAATTTAAAATATCTTCTTGGGAATACAGCACACCTAATTTTAATGACAGCATATCATTATCATCATCATGTGCCCTTGGTGTTCTAGAATATTCTATTGATTGATATTCCTCCATGCCACCATCTTAGACAATCCAGCATTATTTCACTCAATCTGCCTCTTTTACCACTGATTTTTCCAGCCATCACAATATTCTCAAATGCTTCTCCTTAAACGACCAAAGATTACTGTTTGTCTCTGACTTGCAGTTGCCTGTAACGTTCTACAATGCATAACAACCTTAAAAATACAAGTGTACTGGAGGCCAGCATGGCTGAAAGGTTTAGCTTGGTTAAACTTTCTCTTCTGACTACAACAAAGTGGGTTTATTCTCCATTCCAGTCAGTATTTTACTTTATAGTTATTATACTTTATAGTATTATACTTAATAGTTGACTTCTTATCCTTGACTTGAGGGCATAAATTACAAGAGCCTCTGAAGTCAGACAGCGTTCGCCTGATGGCGAGAGTCACTGGTAATAGGGAAAGCTAACCCCCATGCAAAAATTAGTTAATTGCACTAACTAGAGTTAACAACTACTAGTAGCAATAGCACTTGTGTGGGCTACGATCAAGTGCAAAGTACACAAATGAAAAAAAAAAAAACCTCCCAAAAAAGATGACAGCATAAGCACAATATGCCAGCTTGTCTAAATCTGGACAAGTAGATTTCAAAGGGAGGTCAATGGGAACTTCACAAGAAATGGTGATCAAAACATAATTACATGAATATTATAGACTCACAGATTAGAAAGTCATAATCGCATATTGTTTGAAAAGAATGTGTTAAGTGCATATTGATCATATTCTATCTACAAATTACTTATCTAAATCACTCCTTCCTCTTATAGTCCATGCCATGTGGCATTGGTGATCATGTATGTCCGCAGCCTTCTGTCTTGTGTACTGCCAATCATTTCTAATACTAACATTCCTCCAGGCCATGATATTAAATTGCCCAGCAACTTCTCTCTTGCTCTCTCCCTGCCTTTCCTCCCCTCGAACTTTCCTGTTGTGACGACATATACCATCTTTCCTCTTCTCATAAGCTCATAGAATGTGGACTATCTTCTTCTGATATGTGCAACGGTTCTTTCTGTAAGTGGAATTCTTTCAAGATATCTTCATTGCTCTTTCTATCCATCCACAGTGGTCCCATCTTCTACAAAACCACATCTCCACAGTTTCTTTATAATTCCCCACTTGTCTGCTAATTTTCCATGATTCGCTTCGTACATCAGGATTGGCTGAATATAGCTCTTAAGCACTCTTTTCTTCACCTTGATTGTCACAGATATTCTCAGATTACTTATTACTGGTGAAATGAGCAATAATACTTTTAGATTCCCCCGAGACCTGAATTTCAAGAACTTAGTGGGATTGAGAATTACTTCATTTTCATTAAAACATGAACACTTATTTCAGTGACTCACTGAGACTGCAAATTATTTCAAGGTCCTCTTTAATTATGAAAATTAGTTCAAGGTTCCCTTGAGGTAGTATGAGGGAGCTTCATATGAACACCTTAAAAGTGTGATAGAAATTACAATTATCATGCTATTGTCTTGTAACCTGTCAATATTGTTGTTAAGGATGTCAAGAGTGTTTTGCACATGACATCACAGTGCAGACGATTATGGTGACATCATAAGGACAGTTTAAAGACAGCTGCCCCACTTTTGACACACATCATAGAGAAGCAGTGTTTTGTTCTCTATTTGTTGATCAGTAAAGGAGTGAAACCTATAGAAATTAATCGGCGAATGAAGGTCCAGTATGGCGATGCATGCCTGTCAATCCAGCAAGTTTATGAGTGGAGTAGGAAGTTTCAAAAACGGCATGGCTACTGTGAAGACTGTTCACCAGCGGGTAAGGTAAACCGAGTAGTGCCTCCGAGTGGTTACACACGCGACCATTAGAATTTTTTTCTACAGGAATCCAAGCACTTTTTCGACGCTGGAAGACTTGCATTGAAAGCAGTGGTGACTACATAAAAAAAATGATACATTGGTTATTTATTTTTCAGAATATATTCACACACCAAAAAAAAAAACATTTTAGGTTTTCTTTTGTAGCCCCCTCGTATAATTATTCAAGGTGAATCTCGAGAGATGTAACTTACTCTGAGGTTTCTGGGATATATGAACATGATTTCATGGATATTAAACATATTTTAGGGGTTCTCTGGGGGTAAAAATGCTGACAAAGGCTGCTCAAAGTAAATATGTTATTAATATTGTAATAAATCAGTCACATATGGCAGTTTATCGAACAACAGCAGATATAACTTTTAGGCAGTTTGTCTTAATTAAGCAAAAAAAAAAAAAAAGATATAATATTGAACATTGGAGACAAAATGAACATCAAAAAATGTGACATTGTAATCATGACATCTGTCATCATCAACATCATGTGCCATGCCAATTAGCTTAGGTGTTCATGTCTCTCCATGGATCTCGGTCCTTGGTGTTCTAGATCAACTCTGCTGATGATATTCCTTCATGGCACCATCTCAGTCCATCCAGCATCATGTCTCTCTGCCTGCCCCTGCCTTTTCTCTGGCAATGTTTATAATAGTGGAGTTCAGTAGGCAAACAACTTCTTATTGCTTTCTGTCCCAGGAAACTGTTATTTTAACTAATTAAGTGCTATGGGATGATATATCATCTTATTTGAACTTCCTATAATTGCCATGGGCTTATAAATCAAAACTACAGTTAAAATATCAATACAGTAGTTTTCCCTATGCAACCCCCTTTAATTTGATATATAATACAACATATCTGCTGCCATATTACCAGTTTTACACAGCTGTAACAACCTACCTCACACAGCTGTAATAACCTACCTCTCACTGCTGTAGCACTCTATCTGACAAAGCTGTCACAACCATCCTCATACAGCTGTTACAACCTACCTCACACAGCTGTCACAACCTTCCTGGCACAGCTGTCACAACCTACTTCACACAGCTGTATCACTCTATCTGAGACAGCTGATAACATCTAATTCCACATCTCACAAAACTATAACATCCTACCTCACAAAACTGTAGCACTGTATCTCACAAAACTGTAGCACTACCTCACAAAACTAAAGAACACTACCTCACAAAATTGTAGAACATCTCACAGAGCTACAGCATTACCTCACAAAACGTCAGCATTGTGAATTTTACATTTTTAGCAGATCAAATCATATCAGACCAACTTAAAAAACAGATTAAATGTTGTCTGCTTCTGTAGTGTTTATAACTGAGTACTTTAGTCATAGCAGCAAGGGAAAAAAGATATTAACAAAACAAATATGCAATGGACGCAATGCTTTATCACATTCAATAATAACTGAAATACTTCATCAGTAACTAGAAGGCATAAATCAATAATAAAAACACATAAATCAAAACTGAGACACATAAATCAATTACTAAAATCATTACTGAAACATATTAGTTAATAGTTCAAACATGTTAATAAATTGTTAAAATACATCAACATCTCACTGAATCACTTCAATCCATTGTTGAAACACATAAATTAATCACTAAAATATATAAATCTATAGTACAAATGCATCACTAACTGAAACAAACCAGCTAATACTGGAACACTAATAGAAAGTATTCGCAGATTCTGCAAATGAAGGCATTTAACCTAGCTGCCTTATGTGTGTGCAACATGGTTTCAGGGACTCAATGAATACCTGTCATCTACTGTCTTTAGTACCTTGTTGTGTAGGGCAGGAAGTAGAGGTATTGAGCCTGGACAATTAACGCCGCCGGGCTAGTGCAGTCGAAGCAAACTGTGCATGTTAAGGCTTTCTTTTTTACACCTTACTGAAGATTCAAAACTGGGTCTCTCAAAGGTGAGCCTGGCATTCTATCTTTACAAATATGTTACAGAAAATTGCAACCAGCAGTCTTCCCTCTGAATGGGTAGGCAGCATTTGGTAGTCCACTTTACATCACTTACCTGGAAATACACACCAGAACATGCTGGAGTAAAGTGGATGAATGTGCAGACCAGTTTGGCTGATAATTCACCAACACAAATAGAAAAGGCGAAAACATCCAGTGGAAGCCTTGGGGATGTGGTTTTATAGAAGAATGCTGAAAATGGACAGCCAAAATGAGCAATCTGGACGTTTTAAGGGAAGCTGAGTGGGAAAGAACTTATCACAAACATTTGAAGGAGCAGTAATTGTTTTTGGCCACATTATGAGAAGACAAAAACTGGAACATGTTGTGACAACTGGAAAGATTTGTGGAAAGAGAGATAGAGGAAGTCAGCGTGAGAAGATTCTTGACAGTCTTGTGTCATGGGACAGAAGAAAGTCAACACATACATTGATCCATGCCGTATGAGATCACAATTTGTGGAGAGGCATGATCTCCCATGCCAGCTGGCAAGGCACTGGAATGGTGACAAATAGCAAGAAGTATGGAAAGGGCTGATATAGTCAATGCAGTACATAATGTAAACTGATTAGAAAAATTAAAGGTCGAAAGTCAAAATTATTTGGACACATTATAAGAAGAAATACATTAGAGAACTTTGTGACAACTGGCAAGAGTGAGGTAAAAAGAACATGTGACATAGTCAAGACAAGAATACGGAGCTGATCCACGACTCTGGTGATCTTGCGAGATGGCAAAACATGGCTGCCCATGCTTATCGGCATATCACATGATAATGATGAGTACAGAATTAGTGGGTGGATATTGGTGAGACTAATTCTAGCCCGACTAGTCTGCCAAAGATGAAGTCAAGTTTGATGATTCTATCTCTCAGGTCCTGAGAGGAAATATAACCAATTCTTCATGGGAGTAATAAGTAAGATAATTTAGGATGGCTGCTGCATCGAATGACTGAACACGCATAGCAATACCCAATGTGCAGTGACATTAATTGTGGTAACAAATAAAAAAACAGGAAGTAAACACAGAAGCAACAATTTATTGCCTGGCATATTTCTCTGCATCTCGCCAGGTGCATACTGCAGAGGTATATAATATATGTCAGTGAATGAATGAATAATACCCCAGCTGAAACAATTAAAGCATATGGTCACAAGGTATTGTTCGAATATGGAACATCTGTTATCCTCACGGTAATTTCAAGTTTAACACGAACTCTTTCTGTTTGCACAAAACCAGCTGGAACCGCCTAATTGCCAACACCTCATTATATTTAAGCAATCGTTTATTGTTCATCGACTGTAACAGGTGCAGATTCTCCTGTCCATGGTATTTTTTGCATTTTCCTCAGAAACCATATTTCCACAGCCATTAGATGTTTTTCATCTTGTCTGCTCGTTGTCCACGCTTCACACCCATACAAATGTACAGGTTCTATGTACCACTTCAACATTCTTTTTATCTGTTGCATTTGACATCTTTGCATTGGTCAATATGTTTTCCATCTTGCAAAAGGACTACCATCACCATAGTGATTCTTGTTCTAATCTCTTCACGGCACCATCCCATTGGATGTTATAATTGTTTCAAGATAGTTGTACCGATTCACTTCTTTAAGAATATTGTCATATGTCCAGTATATTACATTGCGGTATTGCCAGGCAATAAATAGTGCAAAATATTGTTTGTGGCTTCTGTGTATAAATCCACTAAGTACAATACATTGTTTTGAGACAAGGATGCTAGAAGTACTGATGTACCTGGGTTGGAGCTTACACTGTCTGGCCTCTCTTCAGTTCCACAAGGGGTAACTGGCAGAAACTAGTCTGACAAATGAAAGGAGGATCAAGCTAACAGTTCTACTGTGATGAAACCTGCTGAGAACTGACACAGCGGATTGTGCAAGCTATGAAGACCACAAATGGGTTAAGGCTATTCCTCACGATGATGGCAGACAATCAACACCGAAAGTCTTGCACTCACTGCACGCGGAGCACACAGATATTCTTGGAATGTGAGTGTTTCCTGTCTTCTGGGGTGGAATTAAGTCACCACCAGAAACCAGTTCATCAATTTATACCAGAATCAACAACTGAAATCAATGGAGTTTACAACAGTAATATTTACAAATAAATGCAGTTTTCTCTGTAATCTCTTCTGGGTTCTGAAGTATTCAATAGATATAATAAAATCAATTATATTTTATCTATGTCACTGGGCTGACTCTCTCTCTCTCTCTCTCTCTCTCTCTCTCTCTCTCTCTCTCTCTCTCCCCCTCCCTCTCTTTCTGTCTGTTTCTCTCATGTATACACACAACACAAAATATAACATTTTGTCACATTTTGTGATAAAACAAATGAGGGGATGTGATCACGCTTTTGATTTCAATGCTTCTTATGACCCGTCTTCTTTAGTGATTCTTCTTCTTGTTTGCACTCAGATCTTGATATTGATGACTTTGATAAAAGAAGTAATTAGCTTCTGGTTCATGAAATACTATGCAATTTTTGGTAATGAGTTGACTGGTTCATGAGATCATGTACAGTTTTTGGTGAAAGGATTGTAAATGGTTTAGATCACCATACAGATCTTGATTAAAGGAAGTAGACTGTTCTTGTTTACAGGAAATTGGTTAATGTCATATTTGTTCATCACTTTAAGTTGGACAGGACTTGCAGTTGGTGCCTTGCTGTTATGAGAATATTGCAACACAAACCAAACTTGAACCTACAGTCAAAATTATACTTCAATTCTGTTGTGACCTTGACACAATCGAGAAACCATGACATGATCTTTCTTTAAAGCTGATGATATGCATAATTTCTTCATTAGTCAATAATTCAAAGTATGACCGTACGGAAAAGTCCAGGAGCCTATGGTTACGTTGTTTTGTACATAATGAGTTAAAACAACCTCACTTATCTTGAGCAAGTGGTCAGTCTTTCTGTTCCTGTAGTAATAAACATGTCGACCATCTCTTTCAGACTTCAGTGTTCACTTCCCTATTTCTCCTGAAACAATAATTGGAATGAATTTCTCTGCATTGTTGCGTCGTGGGTTTCTATCTTTGTCCCACAGAGTGATGCTGCCATCTGAAGCAACCGCCATCAGGTACTGAGAGTCACATGAGAAGGTCAGACTGTGGGCAAAGAATGTAAATTAAATTGAAAAGAAAACCATGATCTCAGCATCAATAATATGTCACTTTTAGGAGTTTAGCTGTTAAAATTCTGGTTGGCTGATGCCGAGGTAGAGGGTTCAACCCCTACACCAGTCAACTGGACTAAAATTTGACTTCTCGCCTTTGTAAATTACAAGTATCTCAGAAGTCGGAGTGGGTGCGCCTGATGGTGAGGGATACTGGTTATAAGAAAAGCTCATCCACACACTGAAATCAGAGATTTTTTCAGTTGTTTATTAATTGTCCATGATTTCAACCATATGTTAAAATTGGTTCTATGTAACACGCAAGAATTATTTTTCCAACATTCAATGACCAGGACTTATGGCATAAAATGTTCCTCATGTCTTCATCCAGTATGGCCCTAAAGAAAATCTATACAAACTGTAGAAATTATTGACTGATTATAAACCATCCAGAAGACATTATCTTTAACTCTTTTAAGTCCATTCAGATCACCTAAGGCCTTTTCACGGCTTGCATTGAGCAGACTGAGGTTAGTGTGGAGACCTTTCTCTCAACCTGGTACCATACTAAGGCGAGTGTGGAGACCTTTCTCTCAACCTGGTGCCAAGTACTGTCTCAACTGGGACCCTGTTACACAGCTGTCTTTCCCCTCTCCAAGTTCAGAAATGAGTGGGGTCTGCAAGATCAGAACTGTAACTTCACATCTGCATAGAGGCATATTAGAATGGTCATGTTTCAGCCCAGCACATACATCTGGCTGAGAGTAGGTCTGTGTTGGTTATATTTCCTCCACAGGATTTAAGTATTTCATTGTCAACAGACCCCCAATCCCATGTCCAGAGGAAAACCACGAGCAAGTCTCAGTCAATTCTGACCAAATATTTATAAGTAAAAGAAAAATAAAAGTCCCTTTTATATTTCTAAGAAACATTGGGCATATGGGATGGCTTGATCCATATTTGTATAAGCCAAAGGTAATGTGCTTGGTACCCCGCAGGCCACCTTAACTTCCTGGTATCATTTCAGTTTGGCTCAACCCGAGAGTCCAGGTCATTTTACAACCACTGATTTGTGAATTGAACCCAAGACCATCAGTATGTTAGGAAAGCATCCAGTCATCACTTCACAACAGCTCCCTAAAATATTTATACACAAATACAATGCTGTAGGTTTTTCATCATATTTTTTCATTCATTTCCTGGCATAGAAATAAATATATTGGCAGTAAGATATCATTCCAACAAAGCATTTTTCTATAGGTCACTTCTCTCATGTTGAACTCAGACGATAGCTTACCTGACAACTGGACTGAGTGGGTGGGCATCCTTGACCAGGTCTCTGAGTGGAGCCAGGTCCCAGCTGCTCCATAACCTGTGAAGGCAGTAACATGGCATTAGAAAGGGAGAACTCTGGGCAACTTCTTTGGAGTGTTGGATAAATGAATGACTATATGCTGACTGACACTTGCTGAAAAGGGTTGAAAGGCAATGGGAAACAAGGATAGAGAAATGAATAACATGAGAAAGAAAGGGTCTGGGAAAGGCTTGTATGGAGATATACCATAAGGAAGTTGTCATGGGGAAGATAGGCATGGGAAAGATGACTAAGGTAAAGATGACCATGGGAATAGTCCTGGGAAGATGACCATGGGGAAGATAGTCATGGGAAGATGACTATGGGAAATATAATCATGGGAAGATGACCATGGAGAATATAGTATGGGAAGATGATCATGGGGAAGATGAAAAAGGAGAAGAAAGTCATGGGAAAGATGACCAAGGGGAAGATGACTATCGGGAAGATAGTCATGGGAAGATGACTATGGGAAAGGTAATCATGGGAAGATGACCATGGGGAATATAGTATGGGAAGATGACCAGGGGAAGATGAACATGGAGAAGATAGTCATGGGGAAGATGACCAAGAGGAAGATGACTATCGGGAAGATAGTAATGGGAAAGATGACAATAGGGAAGAGGACTACGGGGAAGACAGACATGGGAAAGATGACCATGTGAAAGATGACCATGGAAAAGACTATAATGGGAAAAAGGACTAAAGGAAAAATGGTAATGGGAAAGATGTCCATGGGAGAGACAATCAATGGAAAGATAACCATGGGAAAGTTGGTCATGGGAATTATAACCATGGGAAAGTTGGTCATGGGAATTATAACCACTGGAAAGATGGTCATGTGGAAGATGGTCAAGGGAAAGATGATTATGGGAGAAATGGTTAAGGGAAAGAAAGGTTATGGGAAACATATTCAAGGGAAAGATGGCTGAGTGGGAAAAGGTTATGGGAGAACATGATGAACTTTATTTTTTGTGGAGGACTTTTGTGTTGACATTCTGGTGGCAGCATTATTCAGTGTGCCTGTGTGGGCTGTTGGCTTGCCGAGACTCCTGTCTGTTCCACTTTTCACATTGGGCAGTGAGAAGCAGTTTGTGTGATATTCACTGGCTCAGGAACAGAGCATAATAGGGACGACCCGTTGCCATGAAGTTGGAAACGCGACTAACTAACTAAGGTTACAAGAAAGGACATCATTTAGAATACAGTCGCAGAATAGATGGCCATGGGAAAGGTTGTGAGGAAATGGTCAAAGAAAAGTAAGCCAGAGAAAGACAGTCAAGGAAAAGAACGCTAGAAAAAAGGTAGTGGTAATGTAGGTTAAGGAAAGGCTATGGAGAATAGGATATAGAAAAGGTTATGAAAAAGACAATCATGGGAAGAAAGATTATAGGAAAGATAGGTGAAAGTATGTAATGGGAAAAAATAGGTTATAGAAAAGGTTATAAAAACAGGTTATGGAAGAAGAAGATTATGTTCAACCTATTATTCTAAATGACACTGAAGTTATATTAGTATCCATTTATCTTTGATTCTTGATGAATATGCTGTGACTATAATGTTCACTCAGCTATTTTGTCCTTATAAAGCTCATTTCTTCCACTTTATGATGAACAAAACAGTAGTAAATACATCAAAGGAAGAAAAGGGGAAGGGGGGTTAAAGTTGTGGTTGAGTGGTTATGGTACCCAATTCAGGCTCAGAAGGCACTGGGTTTGATCTAGGTTATGTTTCATAGAACCATGGGTTCCTAATCATGTGACATGTTCCCTGATCTCTTGGGTAGTGAGATTGGATACCAAACCTTCTTGAATAAGGGCCAAAAAAAAAACAGTAGCTCCTGTGTAAAGATATGCATGTTAAAAATCCCAAGCAGTTAAAAATCTCAAAGAGTAGGCCATAATACCACAGCCCTGGCAAAATAGGAAAAATAAAACACGGGTGTAAAGAGCTCATTACCTTTAGTGGTAATAATAGGAAACAAACCTGACACATACGATGCCAAAGTCAGGCACACTCACCTCTGAGGTGCGTCACTAGGAGGATGATATCACAGATCAATGTTTACCTCATGACTTCTGATCCCAGACCCCCATCCCTTATAGATCAATGTTTACCTGATGACTCCTGATCCCAGGCCCCCAGCCACCACATTCACAGATCAATGTTTACCTGATGACTCCTGATCCCAGGCCCCCAGCCACCACATTCACAGATCAATGTTTACCTGATGACTCCTGATCCCAGGCCCCCAGCCACCACATTCACAGATCAATGTTTACCTGATGACTCCTGATCCCAGACCACAAGCCACCACATTCACAGATCAATGTTTACCTGATGACTCCTGATCCCAGGCCCCCAGCCACCACATTCACAGATCAATGTTTACCTGATGACTCCTGATCCCAGACCACAAGCCACCACATTCACAGATCAATGTTTACCTGATGACTCCTGATCCCAGACCACAAGCCACCACATTCACAGATCAATGTTTACCTGATGACTCCTGATCCCAGGCCCCCAGCCACCACATTCACAGATCAATGTTTACCTGATGACTCCTGATCCCAGGCCCCCAGCCACCACATTCACAGATCAATGTTTACCTGATGACTCCTGATCCCAGGCCCCCAGCCACCACATTCACAGATCAATGTTTACCTGATGACTCCTGATCCCAGACCCCCAGCCACCACATTCACAGATCAATGTTTACCTGATGACTCCTGATCCCAGGCCCCCAGCCACCACATTCACAGATCAATGTTTACCTGATGACTCCTGATCCCAGGCCCCCAGCCACCACATTCACAGATCTCCCCTCGGGAGCGCAGGAATAGCCCAGGCAGTAAATGGTGTCTGCCACACTCTGCGTGGCCACATGAGCTGCATTTATCGTGTGGAGCTGTAGGCAGCTTGACTCGACACCTACACAAGACAAACAATCACACACTTAGTTTGGTCTCTAACAATCAACACAAGAGTATTCTGGGCAAACCTGTGGGTGCCCCATCTCTCTCAGCAAATGTTGTAAGTAAAGTATAGTTACTGATTGTTCCATTAGTTAGTTAGTTGCATATCTTTTACAGGATTGCAGTTAATTCCATCATTTTTTGGCTGTTTGTGATTTCTTGGCAAGTTTACTTTTAGTAGTTTGCCATTGCTTTCTGAACGACCGGCACTCAAACCATTGTATAGAATCGAACACAAGGCAGTGTGCTGCCAAATCGCTCACAGCTGTGTTTTGAACGCAGTATGCGAGACTACGAATTGCATCCGTAACTCCTTCACTAAAGAGCTGGCTGTTCCATTAGAACAATGGTCATAAACATAGCAGATTCATTCTCTAATACCACACGCCTCGCGGGAACCAAACTTAAACCCGCAGACATCTTTGCAGATTTTGTTGCATGCATTTTCACCTAGCAGTCATTCATAGACAGTCTTTAGATTGTATGCTTCAAACACAGACACCATCAATAAAATAATGCACGATTGCTTGCATACAGTGTGCACCTGGCCAGATGCAGCAAAATATGCCAGACAAGAAATTGTGCAATATTTTATTTATCACATCTGTGTTTTAACTGATTAAGTGCTATAGGATCATTCATTGTATTAAGCCATAGCTTGTATCTGCCATAGGCTTATATACAGTAGTTTTACATAAGCGATCTCCTTTACTTTGATATATAATACGTCTGCTACTATATTAACAACTTTCAAGTGATAACTGTGACACACACTTTATTTCACATTTTCGTTAGGTCCAAACATATGTTTTGTTTGGCACTGAAGCTGTTAAATTCACTAAGGGAATACATTGTTTTGAATGTTTGCTTCGTCAATCATGAGTGGTCCAACTATTGGTTGCGTAGCTACTTTTCTCTGTTAAAGAACTCTATTGATTGACTGACTGATTTAAGAATCAACATCAGAACATTCCAGGCAAACCTATAGGTACTCTGACTGCCGCTGCAAACATCACAATATACAGATGCTGACTGTTTCAGTAGCACACTAGTTGTTGACATGTCGTATTTGTCCAGTCATACATCCACACTGCTTATAGACATGTCATATTTGTCCTCTCATTTGTCCACACTGATTGTTGACATGTCGTATTTGTCCAGTCATACATCCACACTGTTTATAGACATGTCATATTTGTCCTCTCATTTGTCCACACTGATTGTTGACATGTCTTATTTGTTCAGTCATACATCCACACTGCTTATTGACATGTCATATTTGTCCTCTCATTTGTCCACACTGATTGTTGACAAGTTGTATTTGTCCAGTCATACATCCACACTGCTTATTAACATGTCATATTTGTCCTCTCATATGTCCACACTGGTTATTGACATGTCGTGTTGGCCTTTCATAAGTCCACACTGGTTGTTGATATGTCGTATTTGTCTTCTCACACATCCCTCCTAGTCAAAACCCTGCCTAAATCCAAATTCAAGTATCCTAAAATATGTTGTTTCATGTTTTGTTTTCAATCAGCAATCTTCAAGATGTCTCCCTTGTCCAACATGAGTGTCCAAACTACCGGCAATCTTGAAGCCAACAGATCCATTTGCTCACTACCTCGCATTCCAGCATCACTGACACCTTATCGTCTTGACAGATAATAGTTTGTTACACAGTACTTCAAACAATTTAACAACAATACATCTGGAACAAGAAAAGCTGCCGAATCTGCAAAGCAATGCTTTAACTGTCCACCTGTCAGAGCTTCGATCCTAGACCAGTTGCCAACCAAGGCTTAGGGCCTGGTCTGCTCTGCCTTGGCATTTAGTCTTTAGGTTCCTTTTCCTCGCACCAGGCTAAGGCTTGTAAAATAAAGTTGATCTTCTTGTCTATTTATGTTGCCATGCCCATCTTCAGGAGCTCATTGGTTACACTGTGCCTGTTTGCAGCTATGGTGCAATATTTGGTCAGAGACTGCAGCGCCCATCTGTGGCTAAAGCAGACCAGGTTTGCTGCACAGTGTTGACTATCTGGATATTCACATAAATAATAATACCCTTGATGCTAAGGTAGAGGATCAGACATCAAGCTTTCTTGAACAAGGACAACAAACTCTCAGGATTGGTGTGCACACTGCACACGTTACAAATCCCTCAGTAATTGGAAACCAAAAAGAGCAGGCCAAATAGCAAGAGGAAGATGAAGACATAAATATATGGCTGGCTTGTCTACATGGCATGATCAGACAAGATCGCAGACCAGATCTAAGACTATGGGAATTGCTTGAAATGGAGAGCTGTAAATGCCCATGCTTGTCAGTATATCACTTGATGATGATAAAGGGTGTCTACAGAAAGGGCATATATTCCACAGGGAGCTAACATTTGATGAATGCTAACATAAACGACTTACCTGATTGACTAACGCTGGCAATGTCTCCTAGTGTGCTGCTCACTGTCAAGGTCGTCACCTCGGCACAGTGACTATTGATTGACCTCACATAGGTCAACCTGTTCAGGTCCCAGATGATGCAGGTGCCATCACTGCTGCCACTGACCAGGATGCTGAACTCTTGGCAGACGCACAATGTGGTTATGGGCCCTGAGTGGCCAAACAGTGTCTTCTTGATGCCTCGAACCTGCAGGTTGCTAGGCTGTTGAAACATACAATAGGTTGTATGAGTTAGTTGAATATCCTTTACAGCACGTTTTTATGGCTGTTTGCAATTCCTGAGCAAGTTTACGTTCTGTAACAGTAAAGGGCCAGTAAAGGGAGTAGCTTAGGAGTAAGGAGTTAAGGAATGCTGCGCATTCCTTGACTAGTGGGAAAACCATAGCTAGTGAACGTGTGTGCACGAATGAAGAAGTGTATCTAGGCTGACACACACGTCACTTGGGGACTAACAAGAAGCCAGGAACATGTAAACATCGGGATTTGAGCTTACCATCATTGTGCTGTAGTGGAACGATTCGACTAATAAAGAATGTTCTAAACAACGGAGTCTTGTGTGCTGTACGATCACGTGCCTACTAACCTGTGTATAACACTATAATACAGGTTGATTTGGTGCCTTTGACCTTACGAAACATGGAATGTTGTTGTGTCTGGGCGTCTGGAGAAGGAAGTTTTTAAGTAAATAATAATAAGAAACGCAACAACTAAAAGCCCGCCCAGGGGTAGTTGTTGTGGGTTCTCAGTGTATTTCTGTTAAAAAAGGAGATCGATTTCTCAGGACAGCTCAGAAGGTTTGATTGATAAACTTATTTTTTTGAAAGACTGATGTTTTTATCTGATAAATAGTATGAAATAATTGGAGCAATGACCAACGCTAATGGTATATTGAGATCAAGTAATGCCGGTTTGCATCAAAAATTAGTACAAAAGCTGATAAGAATGAACTCGCTGGTTACATGGTATAACAACTTATGAAATCTTGAGGGACCAGAAATGATTTAATTTCAACAGAACGATAACCTGCTCCAAACAAAACTCCAAGTAATACAAAGAATGGTGAAAATTATGAGTTTTAACTCATTGGACTGTTGAAGGTGAAGTCAAGGTTATGTTGCAAATTCCATAATTATTGAGTCGAGATCCTCAATATTCTCTACAGTTACTTCAATTAAATGAAGGCATTGATGAAAATTGTCTCAAGTAAAAATTTGGTATGCTCAATTTAAACTGACAGTTGTTGAAATGCCACGTAACAAATAAGAGAGTGGATAGCGTCAGGTTTAAATCCAATTGTTGTTGACGGGATTATTTTTACGCTGAAACGTATGAAAATGCCAGTTTGCTGTTGGAAAGTAATTTTTGCTGAAACCATGAGCAGTTGTCGGTTGCGTGAAGGTGACCTTGCTTGACGGAAATTAAAGTCCAACGCATACAGTTAATCGAGCAAATAATCAAGCAGTCTTGTAGCGAGCGTTATATCGAGCACAATCAACGTCAGGAAAATAACTGGAAAGAACTGACTTCGACTTCGATTAAATTAAGAAATCCAGAGGCTCTTCTTTGTTCTGCTCATTTCAACGGTGTCGATTAGAGTCCTTGTTTTTGTGGTGTTGGTATTTCGGCATCAGGATTTCATTTAAATTCTTTTATTAGGATTCGGGATTGCAATTCTTCGTCAGGATCTTCGATTGGAGGCTTTAGTTAGTATAGTTAGATAATATTAGAGTAATTAATTGAACAGATTATATATTGTTGCTGAATTTGAAATTAATATTGTTTGAAATATTTGTATATTGCTTGATAATTTCCAGTACAGATTTTAGGATGCAACCCCAAGATTTTTCACAGGTACTGACTGGAGTTGGCGGGGCAATAGCAAGGTTGGATGCAGTGTTAAGACAACAAAATGTAAGCAGTGATGTTGAAAGATTTAGTGGTCAGGCAAACCAGTTTTAAAAAATGGGTCATTTCTATTGAGAAACATGCGTATTTAGTAAACGCTACAGATGAAGAGAAAAAGAATTTGGCATACAGAACAAGTACAAGTCCAGTTTCTGACCACATAAGAAGAAAACTAGAAGCAGCAGGAGGTGAAACCTGGGAAGAATTTAAAGATGATCTCGCAAGAAAATATGCTGAAATTACTGATCCACAACACGCATTCTCAGTATTGCGACAGACTAGACAAAACAGTACAGAAAGTGTTCAGCTATACAGTGACAGGTTAATCAATTTAGCTGAAGAGTCATTTTTAGGACAGAATGTACGAGCTGAAGAAGTAGAACGGATGTTAGTAGGGATTTTTGTTGATGGGATTAGGTCAGATGGATTGAAATTTAAATTATTAAGAGAGAATCCTGCAAGATTGTCACAAGCGGTAGATATCGCTATACAAGAGGAAAGCTTGAGGAGAAGGTTTAGATTAAGAGTAGGACGAGAGTTAGGTAGTAGTTCGGAAGATAGAATTGAAGAACCTATGGAAGTAGGACAGTATAGACATGGATGGAGAGGAGGACAAGTAAGAAATACTGTAAGAAACATGGAAGGTAACACAAATAACTCGAATGTGGTTTGTTGGGGATGTCACCAACGTGGGCACATTTTTCGCTTCTGTGGTAACAGACGTGTCCCATCGAATACACAAAATAATAGAGGTGTTCAGACGAGTACACAGAATAGAACTGCAAATGGCAGACCAGCAAATGGGAATTTTGGAGAAATGCAAAGAAATTTTAGAAGATCAGGAAATCAGGGAAATTGGCATCCCGCTTACTGAATAGGATCGGCAGTAGGAGGGAAGATAGTAAGATCCAAAAGGGGCATCAAGGTATTAAAAATCCAAAGGATGAGTATAATAGGACATTTAGAAATAAAAAACAAGCAGAGATAACACAATTGTCATTAAATATGGTAGATCCAAGCTCATGTATAGTAGAAATAGGAAAATATAAAGTTAGAACATTAGTTGATTCGGGAGCACAAGTTAGCGTGATTAAAGAAGCATTTTTATATCGAATGTTAAGAAATTGTAAAATATTTAGAATTCAGGAGAATCTTCATTCGGTAACGGGACAAAAATTAGAAGTGCTAGGACAAACGATGATAAACTTTAAATTAGGAGGGATAAATGTCAGGCATATGTTCCATGTAGTCAAAGATTTAAATAGGAATATGATATTGGGTAGAGATTTTTTATTGAAAAATGGGGTGAGACTTTTATTTGATTTACATAAATTAAAATTCCAAGATGTTTACGTAGATTTAGAAGAAGATATGCATGTGTCGACACTAGTTAGAGTTAAAACGACCATGAATTTAAAACCACAGTCAGTTAATTTGATACAAGCGAAGCTAAAGAGAAACACGTATTGTGTAGCAGGAAACATAGTCAGAATCACTGAATTGCAAAAGGAAATAATAGATGAACCAGGTTTAGAAGTTCCGGATGGAATAATAGAATTGGATAAAAGTTTAACATTTCCAGTAATGGTTATTAATAACACAGGTAGAGAAATTAAATTATACAGAGGATGTGTAATAGCCAAGCTAGAACATAACGTTAGTGACATATTGGCAACAGATAGAGTAAATATGGCAGGCATAAGTTATTCAGAAAACTCTAGTGAAAGAATTAATAACAGACGCGGATGCAAAAGAAAAGGGAACGTAAGAATGGATGAATTGATCCATCCATTTAGAAGAAATACAGCACAAATACATTCACTAGACAAAGTAACAAGAGAACAAGAATTGTTAGCACAATTAAAAACTCCACCAGAAAATAAAGAAGTATTAGAACAACTTATAAAACAAAATCAGGATGTGTTTGCAATTAATGATTTAGAATTGGGTAAGACGAAAACAGTTACAATGGAAATAGATACGGGAGACCATCCACCAATTAGTTTAAAACCATATAGAACTCCATTAAGAAATAGAGAAGTCGTAGAAAAGGCAATAGAAGATATGTTGAAAGCAGGCATAATAACCAGATCAAAATCAGAATGGTCATCTCCGGTGGTAATCGTAGCCAAATCTGATGGTTCGAACAGGTTCTGTTGTGACTACAGGGCGTTGAATAAAATTACTAAGAATGTAGCGTACCCATTGCCGGTGATTGATGATATTTTAGGGATTACTTAATGGCTCCACATTTTTCACAACACTAGACGCTAGATCAGGATTTTGGTGTATACCGATGTCGAAGGATGCTCAAAATAAGAGTGCTTTCTGTACTCATATGGGTTCGTACGAATTTCTACGTATGCCATTCGGTCTGAAAAATGCACCGTCTCACTATATGTTCTTAATAAATGAAGTACTAGACGGTATGCAAAATTTTGCCCTAGCATATATTGATGACATATTGATATTTACGAAGGGAAATGTAGAGAATCATTTGAAACATATTAGACTAGTATTTGACAGATTAAGAAGGCATGACGTTAAATTAAAGCTTAGTAAGTGCCAGTTTTTAAAGACAGAAACAAAATATTTAGGCTATATAATAAATAGGGAAGGTATTAAACCAGACCAGGACAAGATAAAGGTTATTAAAGACTTACCTGCTCCTACTAATGTTAAGGAAGTACGTGCTTTTATAGGAACGTGTGCGTATTATCGGCGGTTTGTACCAGCGTTTTCAAGGATAGCAATACCTATTACGAATTTAACGGGAAAATACGCTAGATTTAAGTGGGATGATGAGTGTCAAAAAGCGTTCGAACTTTTAAAGGATAGCTTAACAGTGGTACCATTATTAACACATCCAGACCTGAATAAACAGCTAATACTATACACAGATGCTTCAGACAACGCAATAGGAGCATGTTTAGTTCAACCATATGAAGGAGAAGAATCTGGAATACCAGGGGTTAAAAATGAAAGACCAATCTATTTCTTGTCTCATAAACTCAGCAAGACTCAAAAGAAATGGCCGATTATTGAGAAAGAAGCATATGCTATACACTACGCTCTTCAAAAATTAAATTACTATTTACATAACGCCAATTTCATTATTAGAACTGACCACATGCCATTAAAGTCGATATTAGAAGCACCAATACAAAATAGGAAAATAGAAACGTGGGCATTGAATTTACAGGGGTACAATGCTAAGGTTGAATATGTTTCAGGGAAACATAATACATGCGCCGATCTTTTGTCTAGGATTCCATATACACAGTCATCAGGAAACACGGAAGATGAAGCTGAACCAGAGATAGACGATCGAAACTGGCAAGTAAATATATTAGATTCTGCCATAATAAATAGGGAAGATTTTGAGAGTTTACCATCGGATCAAGAGTCTGAACCTAGAACAGAAGACCCACATTTAGAACAGTTTGATATGAAAACAGAACAAGAATTAGATCCAAAAATAGTACAAATAAAAAGAAAACTGAAAGAAACAGGGGAAAATAGTTTTAAAAGAAAGTTTGTAGAGTTACAAGAAGACAATCAATTATATTATATCAGTGAAAAAGGTGAAGGAGTAAGAAAATATATTCCGAAACATTTAGAACAAGAAGTCTTAAAGGCATATCACGATAATAATGGTCATTTTGGACGAGATAAGTTAGTGAAGGCTATTAGCAGTAAATATTACTGGCCGAATTTATTCAAAAGCGTATATGAATATGTTGAAGCATGTGAAAAGTGTAGGTTAAGAAACATGAAGATAATCAAATGTCCTTTACAAGATACCGATATTCCTCAATTTCCAATGCAGAAAGTAAGTTTGGATATTTCAGGTCCTCATCCAAAAACATTATCGGGAAATGTATACCTACTACATATAGTTGATTCATATAGTCTCTGGCCAGAAGTTTATCCAATTCCAGACAAGAGTGCTGATTCAGTTATAAATATGCTGTTACAAGAATTTATACCAAGGTTTGGGTGTCCACAAATAATACTTACAGACAATGGGAAAGAATTTGTGAATAGAAAGTTTGAAAAATTGGTAAAAGATTTGAATATAAAACACATTAGGACTTCATATTATAGACCAACTTCTAATGCTAAAAATGAGAGACAACATAGAACACTATACAATATTCTAGCGAAAAATGTAGAAGAACATGATATGGATTGGGATCTTTATTTGGGGATAGCATTAGAGGCGATACGTACACACGAAAATGAAGGAACAGGTTTCTCACCATTTTACTTAGTATATGGGAGAGAACCAATATTGCCAATTGATAATTTATTAAAGCCTAGGAGAAAATATCTGGGGGAAGATTTTCAGGAAACAAGGTTGCAAGAGATGCATAAAGCACATGTACGTTTAAGAAATAATATAATTAAGGCTAGAGAAAGACAGAAGAAATACGCAAATAAAAATGCACACTTACAAGAGTTCAACATAGGTGATAGGGTGTATTACAAAAAACATAGAAAAAACTCTAAGTTTGATGCTCATTGGGTCCCGGGATATTATATTTTAGAAAAAAAGGGTCCAGTGTCATATACTATTAAGAATCAAATTTCAGGGCATGTTGCACGTTCACATGTAGAGCACTTAAGGCGGGATAATGAGGAAAGGGATGCAGAGAATAGTAATAATAATTATTGTTCCGAAGAAATATTGTCAGGTGGACAGATTGTCAGACAATCGGTATATCCTATACCTATAGAGAATGGGAAACAAGTGACAACAGCATCTACTACAGCTGAACAAGAAGAAACGGTACCAAAAACAGTCATGACAGAGGAAAATGACATGTATGACGATTATATTAGTGAAGAATCAGTCAAGGAAAATATAGAACCACCATTTATGAATACAAGACAGGCAGTAAAAAGAAAGTTGGATAGACAGAAAGAAAAAGAAATTAAGAGGCAAAGGAAACTTAGAGTGAATTCTTCAAGTGGTGAAGATATGCCGCTATTTGAAAATTTGTTGAGACGGCAAGACAGGAAAATTAGATTGGATTTAGAAAGGAAGAAATTAGCGGTTGCTAGTAATGGTTATACAGATGGGGAACAAGAGATGGATGAAAAGTCAGAAACTGATGAAGAAGCTGATATGAAAGATGTTAGCTCTCCTCGGGAGGATAGCGACATTGATATAGATATTGCACTTATCGAAAAAAATTTGAAGTTATTAAGAAAATGG
This sequence comes from Cepaea nemoralis, assembly GCA_014155875.1. Classification (NCBI taxonomy): domain Eukaryota; kingdom Metazoa; phylum Mollusca; class Gastropoda; order Stylommatophora; family Helicidae; genus Cepaea; species Cepaea nemoralis. The sequence goes on along the minus strand of JACEFZ010007745.1, from coordinate 133,467 downwards.
AGAAGAGGTAGATGAATAGCGTGGTAGAATATTCTGCAGATTGCAGATAGAAGAAGAAGTTAGACACGATATTTTTGTGTTTACAAAGAAGAAGGTAAATAACTTAAGCAAGAGTTGTTGGGAGAAATACACATAATATTGTAATAACGTAAGACTTATTGATATATGCTATATGATCATGTTGATTTTTAAGTTGAAGTGTGGAGTTTTTCTAAAACGGAAAATAATTATTGGGTAGTCATAATATGGTCTTGAAATTCATAATATATGTTTAAATTTATTAATGTGTGGGGATAAATATGATGTCAAAGAATGAGGGGGTTGATATGGTTTAGTCAATTGTTTGGACTGCAATTGTGTTTTATGAAATGTGAAGAATAAGTTAATTTAGTTGCTTATGTTTACAAAACTTTGGTTTTATTGAGTTAACCTGAGTGTGGTTAAATGATTATTAGTTGACGTTCAGTTAGAAGAAATATGAAGTCTTGTTTTTTTTTGGAAACAAATGACTTAAAGTAGTTGAGTCGTTCGCAATGTAAATGATTGGATTAAAAATAGGAGCTGGGTTGAACAGCATTAAATGGGAGAATATGGGGGGGAATGCCAGCTTGAGTTTGGCATGTAAATAAATAAATATTGGAAGAAGAAGACTGTACTTAACAGTGTAATTTGGAGAACTTGACGAGGTGAATAATACAAAAGCTGGTAGTTTTGGATTAACATATTTTTTTGATAATAACAATTATTATTGACGGAAACTGAAGATAAATTTTGAAACTTTATTTTTATAAAGTTTTGAGAATGTATGGGAAGAGAAAGGTGATTACTTCTTACTTTTTCCTTACTTTTATTATTTTTAGGTGCGCACCTACCAAATCTAACTACCCAATCTAACTATTTTTTCTGTCTATCCTAGAATAGTGAGAATGTGAGAATGTGAATAAGGGAGAATTAAAGGATAAGGGGAATATCTTCAGTTTTGTCAATCATAATTTAGATGGTTAAATTTTAAAAGCTGTTCGCTTATGGAGAGTTTTGTAGCGAGTTTTCTAGAGAATTGTATGGAGAGTTTTGTAGCGAGTTTTCTAGAGAATTGTATGGAGAGTTTTGTAGCGAGTTTTCTGAAGAACTTTATAACGACTTTTGTAGAGAGTTTCGGTATTATTGTCTCTGGTTAGCAATTGGCTATGATGAGATAGGAGGTATAGAGATGTAGAGTTAAGGGGTTAAGAGTTGGGGTTGAGATTTTTTCAAGGAAAAATTCTCCTTGAAGAAGGGGAGGTATTGTAACAGTAAAGGGCCAGTAAAGGGAGTAGCTTAGGAGTAAGGAGTTAAGGAATGCTGCGCATTCCTTGACTAGTGGGAAAACCATAGCTAGTGAACGTGTGTGCACGAATGAAGAAGTGTATCTAGGCTGACACACACGTCACTTGGGGCCAGCTAGCAAGAAGGCAGGAACATGTAAACATCGGGATTTGAGCTTACCATCATTGTGCTGTAGTGGAACGATTCGACTAATAAAGAATGTTCTAAACAACGGAGTCTTGTGTGCTGTACGATCACGTGCCTACTAACCTGTGTATAACACTATAATAGTTCAGCAGTCTGCCATTGCTTTCTGAATTATAGGTGTTCATACCATTGTATGGAAACCAATGCAAGGCAGTCTGCTTCCAAATTGCCTGCAGCTGTGTTTTGAACACAGTATGCAGAATGACAAATTCCAATTATAACCCCTTCACCACAGAGCCGGTGTTGTATGATTACATCAATGAAACTGAGAGGTGGAAATGGAAAGCTTTACTAGAACACATTCACCATTAACAAAATAGACACTGTGACAAGTCTCCATCCCATCCACACACGAACAGTAAACAGCACTGATACAAGGACATACAAATACAAGGTCTCCGTAGAGGAGTTTTTAAGCCGCATGTCTCGCATTTTGAAGGTCATGGCTTCATTTCTGAACTCGGTAATTTGATTAATGAGTGCAATTTTCTTGCAGACACCTGGAGGGTTGTAGCTAGAACTACAGAATTCAAGCTCTGTGCAATGCTTTCAGCAGGCCCCTCTCTGTGGAAAGAGACCGAGCTATATGGGGCAACACCCGGTACAATGAAATAAATTCTCTTGTCTTTAAAACCACTTTTAAAAGTATATAAAAGCTACAAAATATACCAGTATCATTTGCACATCCAATGAGTGTTTCATTGTTTGGCCTATTTGGAGGGGGTGCACGAGAACGAGAACGAGAACGAACGAACGAACGAACGAGAGAGAGAGAGAGAGAGAGAGAGAGAGAGAGAGAGAGAGAGAGAGAGAGAGAGAGAGAGAGAGAGAGAGAGAGAGAGAGAGAGAGAGAGAGAGAGAGAGAGAGAGAGAGAGAGAGAGAGAGAGAGAGAGAGACTGGAATTACAGCTGTACTATAATATTTCATAACAGAAACATAAAATAAACTCAACACAACAGTCAGATAAGTGAGATGGAAAATACTGTGCAACCCTAACTTTGCAACAAAGATACATACAAAGCAAAATCTTAAGGGACATTTGAACTTGAAACACTGAGTCAGAAAACAGAAAAAACACCAGACAACAGCTAAGTCATTATCTGCACAGCTCTCTATTAACATATTCAAAATTAGCTGATTAGTTTTAACAAAGTCAACATTAAAATTCTCAAAAATTAGCTGACTAGTTAAGAATCTTACAAGTAAAGCAAACATTAACATACACACAAATTGGCTGATTAGTTAGGAATCTTAAAAATAAAGTCACTATTATTAATATATGTAAAAATTATCTGATTAGTTAAAAATCTTTAAAATAAAGCCAAATGAATCAACAACAAAATTACCTTTGAAGAATTGTGAGTCATGGAGTAAACATTGATGATCCCTGCTGACCCGGCTATGAACAACAAGCGGCAATCTGGGACAGACTCGACACATGAGATCTGAGGGAATGGGCAAACAAGTTCAAACAAATACAATTAAAATACCTGTTTATTAACTCTTTCTTGAGTTAAACAAATATCAGGATGAAACAATTAAAATGAAAATAATTTATTTCATTGAAAGAAACAGCAAACGAAAGGATACAAATAAAGTGAAACTATTTTTATTAACTGTTTATTGGGGGAAGCAGTAAAAAAATTAAGTAAATAAAATTCAATTTTATTTGATTACCTCTTCCATGAGGGAAAACGGCAAATAAGATGAAACAATTAAAATGAAAATATGTTATTTTATTAATCATTCATTGAGGGAGGAAGTAAACAAATTGAAAAATAAATAAAATGAAAATATTTTATTTGATTAACTATTCATAGAGGGAAAACCAGCAAATACGTTGAAATAAATAAAATGAAAATATTTTTTGTATCTGAGCCAGGGAACTCTTTATTTCACATTTTATGTCCCAACCATCTTTATATTGACCACGTTTATCCAATCCATTACTGAATTCACTTCTTCTGTTTCCTTCTTCTGCCCTTTATCTCAAATTGTTACATATTTCTAAGGACCAATCAGGACTCGAGGGGTCATGAGGTCAATGTCACACAGGCTGTCTTTACTTCACAACACTTCCTGTTTCAATTTAAACTTGTCGACCTGGGAGCCCAAATTAATGTGTTTTTTTTTTACAAATTCCTGCCTTCATGAGGATTTGAACACATGATCACTGGGTCGGCCAGCAAGCATGCTTGCCACTATGCAAGATAGTTTTTGGAGGTGAGCATGACATACCTAATTATGTCCCTCGGTGTAATCAGTGTGTCTGACTTCAGCATGCATGCTGTGTCAGATATACTTAATCCAGATAGACTATAAAAGGCAACAGGCTCTAACTATGCATGAGTAGGGTTTCTTTCCTAACAGTTCTGCCTCATGGTCTACTCTTTGTGATTTCTAACTGCAGAAATTTTAACTTGCACAAAATCTACATGTAACTTCCTGTTTCTTTCACTTATCTGAGAATGCTGGTTATCCAATTTCACTACCAAATCAATCAATCAATCAATTAATCAATCAATCAGATGCCGTCTCTACAATGAAGGCTGGCTGGAATGATCTCCAACATTGTCTGTCTCTCGCCCTGACTACATTCTGCCAGACTGATGTTCATCAATCTCTTGATGTCATTTTCCCACTTGTATCGTTGTCTACCCCTTGCTTGCTTGCCTTCAACCTTACCTTCCAGTATGGTTTTTATATAAGAATGTTATGTCTTTAACATGGCCAAAATATTTCACTTGCCTCTTTTTTTTATTTCTTTCATCAACTCTTTTTTCATTCCCAGTGTTTCTAGAACCTCTGTATTTGATTGCATTTGTTTCCATGAAATACAACATATTCTTCTGTATATCCACATCTCCAGGGCCAGTCATATCATTAGATAGATCAATGTAAACATTCCCAGCCCCAAGATGGGATTCAAACCTGGTACCTTATGAGGTTGAGATAGACACCTTGAAATATCTGCCACTCCCTCTTATCAACTGGAGATTACTGAGCATGACCACAAAGTTGAATCACATTAGTGAATTCCCCTTGATATGTACATTTAGTACCTTGTTTTGATCAGGAGTCAAGGAAAATGGTGTCTGATAGTGTTTGTATATTTGTTATTTCACCTAAACTGGGTTCATATAAAATTCTGAGACCTATGGTGCTATTTCAAAGGTTGGATAAGAATTCTGTCCATATTCCATTGTTGTGGGTTGAGGTGTATGGCAGACTTAGCTATTGAAGAAAACTTTCTTAAGAGTGTCTAGTTGGTCATGAGTTGAAAGTACATTTTTTGCAAAGCGCTGCCATAATTTGAAGGTGACAGTTTCCAATCAAGGTGGGGTAACTATAGCTTTACATTTTTATGTTGTCTAGTGTCTTCTATGTAAAACTTGCAAAGACATCAACAGCAGCTGAAAAAATGCTGATGTTGACTGCAATGTCCTGTAAATAGGATATGCCAAAAAAAGTGTCTTCTAGTCTCTATTTCTTTCTTCCAATTCTATGAGTGCAAACCAATGCTTGTGTATGTATTTATGAACTATTTTCTTTACACCCCAATGCCAGTATCTCTAATTAGACTGACTTTACTTACTGACCTATGTCCTCTAGTTTCTACTTCTACTGTTTCCTCTAGTCGCCACTTCTTTCTTCTAATTTTATATACTCATGAATTTAATTATGAGCAATCTACTTCACACCCTCAATGGCAGCATCTGTTAGGGTGAGGTCACATTTACCTATAGGCTAATGCTGAGAAGTCTTAGAGACATGTGATCAATGGCAATAACAGCAAGAAATCAAAACTTACTTTTCCGCACGAAGATTGTGGAGGCAAGAAATTTATTAGAGGTTTATCTTGGTAACTGCGGATGCGAATAATGTTGTCATGGTAACCCCATGTAACCACACCAGCCCACATGACATCCACAGCTCGAACTGCCAGATCTGGTGAAGAAGGTATGATTATATATGATTATATTTGATTATATATGATTATATATTTGATTATATATGATTACATATGATTATATTTGTCACAGACTAACATTTGTGTCTTCCGTTAAACTGCAGTGATAAAGTTAGCAATAAAACATGCAGACATTACCTTCAATAATGATTTTATATTCAGAACAATCACATAGAGGATATTTCTCTATCCCTTCCTGTCTCCTTTCCTCTGTTTCTCTCTTTTTTTCTCACTTAATTACTCATGCATAAATATAAACATGCATGCATGTATGCTCTCACTTATTTAGTAATCATAGTATAGTCGCTAAGACCAAATAATTGTATAAATAGCAATTTAGTAATTATTGTGTAGTCACTAAGTCCTGTAACTGTTACTGGTACATTGCCATCTTGACAGACAATAGTTTGTTACATTGTGCTCAACAACAAACAAAGACATAACATCAACAACCCATGATGGGGACCAGGGCTGGAGTTATACCTCTCCATAGTACAAAGCCTGGGCTGAATTGTAGAGACCATGTGTTGCCCATGTAGTATGATTCCACTCTCGGCCTGCCTAGTTTACTCTAGAGGAAAGGTAATTCTAAGACCTAATAATTGTTAGTTGCATATCATTTACAGGAAGTGGTAAGTCAACCCCAGTGTTTTTTATTCATTTTGCTGTCTATGATATTTTGACAAGTTTACATTCAGAAATTTGCCATTGCTTTCTGAATTACCAGCACTCATACCTTTGTATGGGAACAAACACAGGACGGTCTGCTTCCAAATCACTGGCAACTGTGTTTCGAAAAGTATGTGGGATGGTAAAGTGCATTCTTACCATCTTTGCCACAAAACGTATTGTTCAAATAGCAATTTAGTAATAATAGTGCCAATACAAACTGCGGACAGATGTGAAAGCATTCCATATGAAATCCACATCTCACAGTATCGCCGCATGCACTTAACTCAGTAAGAGGGCGATGGAATCATGGACTGGCAGTACAACATGAGGAAATTGCATAAGCAAAGCCATAGCCAGAAGCAAAAACACTCCAGAGACCTTAACAGCTCAACAGCCTATCCACCATATTAGACCAGCAGTTTTTTTTAATTAAAAAAAATTTAACATAACATACAATAATAAAAACATAAAATAGGTGCACATCAGCCATTCCAAACCTCTTTGCTTTGGCATGAAGCAACAGAATGTTGGAGTTTCTTTCCACACCAAACACCTGGCCTGTGCGGACAGCCACTAGTCTCTTGATGCTTGAGGCATGACCTATTTCCTGTGATACGGGGGGAATCAGGTCCGGCGATCCCACAAACTGACCCCATTTTAGACCAGATACTGTGGAAATAGGCTTGCACTGAAAATATTAATTATACATGATAATTATCACCATCGCCAAGACACAGGTTATTGTCAACATCATCAGCATTATCAACACTGTAGCATTGCTCATCATCATCAAGTGCCATGCTGGCTTTTCTTTCCACAGATCTCGGTCTGTGGTTTTCTGGATCAACTCTGCTGATGATATTCCTCCATGCCACCATCTCAATCCATCCAGCATAATTTCTCATGGTCTGCCTCTCCCTCTCTTCCTCTCGATCTTTGTCATGATGTTCTTCAATGCCTCTCTTCTCATCACATGACCAAAGAAAGCTGTTTGTCTCTTTCTTATTGTTGTATATAATATTCTAGTTTCATTAGCCTCTTTCAGGCAGTTGTTGTCAGACACTTTGGCAGTCCAAGGAATTTGCAGCATTCGTCTTAGGAACCACACTTCTGTTGCTTCCAATGAACAGTACATGTTCTCTATTCTATGTATATATTAGTCTAAGAAAGTATTGGACACCATATGTCCAATGCATGTGAATGCATAAACAAGTGTTCTTTCATTTTTACTTTTCATTTAAACAACAGAAGAGACCATCAATGAACATCACAGTAAACGGGGAGATACCAGAATAAATAACAAGCTTCTCCTATTTTGGACATGTAATAATAGATGATGGCAGAAGTGAAACAGAAATCAAAAGAGAGAATAGGAATGAACACAAATGTTTTCAACAACATGAAAAATCAGTATTAACATCTAGAGAGATTAACAACGTATTAAAAATGAGAATGGTCAAATGTTATGTATATTCAATACTACTATTTGACGCAGAAACCTGGACATTGAACAAGCAATTAGAAAGTTAAATAGAGGCCCTGGAGATGTGGACATACAGGAGAATACGTCGTAATTCATGGCAACAAAAACAATCAAATATAGAAGTTCCAGAAAATCTGGGAATGAAAAGAGGGTTGATGAAAGAAATAAAAAAAGAGGCAAGTGAAATATTTTGGCCAAGTTAAAAGACATAATAAAGTTAGTTGCATATCATTTACAGGACTTTGCAGTCAACCTCAGCATGTTTTGGCTGACTGTGATTTCTTGAAAAGTTTACATTCAATTGTTTGTCATTGATTTCTGAACGACCGGCACTCACACCATTTTATTTTTAAAAAAATGCAAGGCTGGCTACTGCCAAATCGCCTGCAGCTGTGTTTTGAACTCGTTATGTGAGATTACGAATTGCGTTGTAGCCCCTTTGTCACAGAGATAGCCTAAAAGATATAACACTCTTATAATTACCATTTTGGAGGTTTAGGCTGAAGGAAGTGAGCAAGAGGATAGACAATGATACAAGCGGGAAGATTACATCAAGAGATGGACAAACAGCAGTATGACAGAATGTACGGTCAGGGCGAGAGCCAGACACTGTTGGAGATCCTGGCAGCCAACCTTCATTGTGGAGACTGGACCTGATTGATAGAAAACATGTGAGAGAACTAAACACCTGATTGATAGAAAACATGTGAGAGAACTAAACACCTGATTGATAGAAAACATGTGAGAGAACTAAACACCTGATTGATAGAAAACATGTGAGAGAACTAAACACCTGATTGATAGAAAACATGTGAGAGAACTAAACACCTGATTGATAGAAAACATGTGAGAGAATTAAACTTCACCTACCGTATACAACTGATTGATAGAAAACATGTGAGAGAACTAAACACCTGATTGATAGAAAACATGTGGAGAGAACTAAACACCTGATTGATAGAAAACATGTGAGAGAACTAAACACCTGATTGATAGAAAACATGTGAGAGAAACTAAACACATGATTGATAGAAAACATGTGAGAGAACTAAACACCTGATTGATAGAAAACATGTGAGAGAACTAAACACCTGATTGATAGAAAACATGTGAGAGAACTAAACTTCACCTACCGTATACACCTGATTGATAGAAAACATGTGAGAGAATTAAACTTCACCTACCGTATACAACTGATTGATAGAAAACATGTGAGAGAATTAAACTTCACCTACCGTATATAACTTGTGTTTTTCACTGCCATCTCCAACTGAAGAGCGCACTTGATTGGCTGAATGAGGACTGCGGAACAGCTGTTTTGGTGTCTGCCCATATGTCCGAATCATTGTAAGCAATGCCTGGCGTTTGACATGATCCTTGATGCCACTTGCATCCACACCAAAGTAAGTCTGTTGAACAGAGATGAACAACACAAACATGTTGTATCAGAGCACTCACTATTGAACATCCGGTGTGCTGATGCCAAAGTAGTGTGTTCAACCCCTACACCGTTCAGTTGGATTAAAATGTTGACTTCTTGTCCTTGACTTGGAGACATAAGTTACAAGAACCTCTGAGGTCAGAGTGGGTTCACTTGATGGCTAACAGTAGGTAACATCTACAGAAGGTAACATCTACAGTAGATAACATCTACAGAAGGTAACATCTACAGTAGGTAATATCTACAGAAGGTAACATCTACAGAAGGTAACATCCACAGTAGGTAACATCTACAGTAGGTAACATCTACAGAAGGTAACATCTACAGTAGGTAACATCTACAGTAGGTAACATCTACAGAAGGTAACATCTACAGAAGGTAACATCTAGGTAACATGTGAAATTAAACTACATCTGATTAATATTAGATAATTAAACTTTATCTAGGTAACTTGATAATTAAACTTCATCTAATCAATATGAAATAACTAAACCACACCTACTGTATTTTAAGTTACACCAAGTGCTTTATAAATCACATTATTTACCAAATTACAGCTGTGTTAGTACTCAAGTATGAGATGGAGGAATATCTGTCATGTTTAATACAAACTAAGACCTTGAACATGCACTTTGTTGTGTCATATTTCATCTTTTAACCATAACATTGACCTATATCAGGCAGCCAGCATGGGCTTATTGTTCTTGTGTCTGGCTATTAATGACATTACAGACTCACAGATTAATTGTTCTTGTGTCTGGCTAATAATGACATTACAGACTCACAGATTAATTGTTCTTGTGTCTGGCTAATAATGACATTACAGACTCACAGAATAATTGTTCTTGTGTCTGGCTAATAATGACATTACAGACTCACAGAATAATTGTTCTTGTGCCTAGATATTAATAAGATTACTGATCCACAGATTAATGGAACACACTAATTGTTCTTGTGCCTAGATATTAATAAGATTACTGATCCACAGATTAATGGAACACACTAATTGTTCTTGTGTATAGAAATTAACGGCACTGCAGACTCACTGAAGGGTGGAACACATTAATGGCTTTGACAGCTTCTTCTCCTTGCTGCTTGTAGCCAAACACCAGATCAATCCAGAGATGTAGGTGCCTGGTGACAATCGTTGATTCTAGGGCTTGTCTGTGAATCAGCACAAACAGCCGAGCATCGCCGCCACACCATGGGGGTAAGGTCACATGATTGACACGTTCACCATTTTGACGCAAGCCAAAGTCAAAACCTGTAAATTAATAAAATTATGTCTTCGTCAAAATAACTGTTGAACCAATAAAATTTTAAAACAAAAAACAAAAAATGATCCAAAGCAGGAGAACATGCTATGGGTCATTGATGTGATAGGGCCATCTCATTTTGTAGACCTAAATACACAGAAGAGAACTTGGTGACAACTGGCAAGATTGAGGGGACAAAAACAAGGGGAAGGCAGAGAAGTAAATAACTGGATGGCTTGGCCACGTGACATGGTCACAACAAGAACATGGAGCTAATCCTCAGATGATCGTGTAAGATTGCAAAACATGATCGCTCATGGCACATGATGATAATGAAATAGTTGGAGGAATAGCCAGCCGGTCTCTTTCTCACTTTAGAGCTACATATATATATATATATATATATATATATATATATATATATATATATATATATATATATATATATATATATAGAGAGAGAGAGAGAGAGAGAGAGAGAGAGGAGAGAGAGAGAGAGAGAGAGAGAGAGACAGACAGAGACACAGAGAGAGAGAGAGAGAGAGAGAGAGACAGAGACAGACAGACAGACAGACAGACAGACAGACAGACAGACAGACAGAGAGAGAGAGAGAGAGAGAGAGAGAGAGAGAGAGAGAGAGAGAGAGAGAGAGAGAGGTATATTGCGTATCTTTCTTTGCCAATTAAAGTGTGAAAGAGCTATTTGACAACATGAAGGGCAAGTGTCACACAGTATGTACTATAAGAAGAAGAAATCAAATAATTTAAATACATCTGAGGAATAATGTAACTACAAAGTGACACTGTATTTACAAACGTTCTGTGACTGATTAATATAATTAGTACTATACTGACACATGCAGCTGTAATAAAACAAGTAAATATGGTGACATTTAGACAAAGTAACTATTTCCCTTTATTTATGAACTTAAAAAACAAAAAACACATATAATGTCCATGGACCAAGCACTACCAGAAATGGAATTCGATGGACTCTTCTGACCAAGCAGCTCGTTGATCTTGTCTTTGCTGATGACATTACCTCCTGCCACACACACAAAATCAGATGCAGGATAAAATAAACACATTGGTTAGAAGGCCATAACGACTAGGTGTTTAAAATTCACAGCAGAAAGTCAAACATAATGAGAATAAATTAAGCAAATGATAACCTGATCTGCCATGATGACATCTAACTTCAAAAGGCAGAATCATACAGCTATTTAGGGAGCAATGTAGATTAAAATGGGGGAACAGATAGGGATATCAATATGAAACTACAACAGATAGGGATATCAACACGATAATACAACAGACAAGAGGAGTTTTTACAGCACTAGGAACTGTGTGGAGCTCAAAAGAAATTAAATTTAGCGCCAAATTATAATATTTAATTTTAACATTAAATCAATAATACTGTTATCTTCATCCTTTCTGGCATGGGCGATCATGCCTCTCCACAAATTGTGATCTCCGACATCATGGATCAATTTGTATATTGACTCCCTTCTGTGCCATGACCCAAGACTATCAAGAATCTTCTCACTCTGTCTTCTCTATCTTCTCTTTCCACAAATATTTCTGGTTGTCACATGTTCCAGATTTTGTCTTCTCATAACGTGGCCAAAAAACAATGACTGCCTGTTTCTGATGTTTGTGATAAGTGGCCTTTGCGACTTAGCTTCCCTCAAATTGTCCGGATTGCTCAATTTGGCTGTCCAATTAATTTTCAGCATTCTTCTATAAAACCAAGTCTCCAAGGTTTCTAGGGACTTTTTCGCATGTTTACTAACTGTCCAGGATTCAATAACTTTATGTCAAAATTGGTTTTGTGTAACATGCAAGAACTCTCTCATTCTAACTTTCAAAGACAATAACTTCTTGCACAAAACGTTCTTCATTTACTTACTACTCTCAGGATCAGAAACGTGGAGAACAACAAAACAAATGATTACAAAGAACTAGAAACATTTATTAATTGGAACCTGCATACAATACAAGGATAAAATGGTATCACAGAATCACCAATGAGGAACCTGCACACAATAGAAGGATAAAATGGTATCACAGAATCACCAATGAGGAGCTCATGTACAGAATTAAACACCATTTCATCAAGGGGTGAAGGAAATATGCTTGTACATTGTGAAAACCTAACAATGGCATAATTAGAAAGGCTTTTGTCTAGAATCCACAGGGCAAAATAAACAAAGGAACAACCAAATATGCATGGATAAAAGAAATAGAAATAGAAACGAATAAAATGGGGAGGATGTGGATGCGGCTGCCTGGGATAGATAAGGATAAGTGAGTTGGTTGGGGATATTAGCTCCATAGGGGGATATGAAAGAAGCAGCAGATCATTAAGTTTATTTCCTTAAGCTAATTCACATTCAGTTTATTTAATTAAACATCATTTAGTCTAGTCACTCAATTATTCAATATCATGAACTAGTAAACAAGATTCTAATTTCCTCAACTGCCATGAGACTGAATGAAAAGGCTGGCCTACCCTCGCTGTTGATGAATATCTCTGGCAGGAAATAGAATTCTGGGATGAGTTCCTTGACATCAGTGCTGGATTCAAAACTGGACAGCCTCCAGGATGTGCTGAGGCTGTGGAAGGTCCTGTCTGGTATGTCAAAGTTACTGTCTGAAATAAACAGGTCATGACAGGGATTACTTCAGTGAGAGATGAATGCTATGCTTTGAGATCACAACAGTCATCATCATGTGCCATGCCAATAAGCGTGCGAGGTCATGTTTCGATATTATACACGATCATTAGAGTCGTGGATCAGCTCTGTGTTCTTGTCTCGAACATGCCACATAGCCAAGGCATACAGATGTTTACTTGTTCTTTTCCCCTCAATTTATTTCTTGTTATAATGTGTCCAAAATTTCTGACTGTCTATGTCTAATTTCTCTATTCAGTTTACAGTTTTCATTTGTTTCTTGAAGGACTTAGTCAGTGGTTTTTCTGTCTGTCTATGGCATTCTTTACATTTTCCTCAGAAACAACATTTCCACTGCCATTAGATGTTTTTCAGCTTGTCTGCTCATTATCCACACTTCACATCCATACAAAAGTACAGGTTCTATGTAGCACTTCAACATGCTTTTTCTCATTGCAATATCAGTCATGCTTCATTCAACAGAAAATCACAATAGTATGAATTTATAAAACACCTGTAGGAATGATGCAGGTCAGTCATCAGATTATCCTAACTGCACATTGAACCATTCAGTCCACAAGTCTTTGGATCCCCTCCTCAGGATTATCCTAACTGCACATTGAACCATTCAGTCCACAAGTCTTCAGATCCCCTCCTCAGGATTATCCTAACTGCACATTGAACCATTCAGTCCACAAGTCTTCAGATCCCCTCCTCAGGATTATCCTAACTGCACATTGAACCATTCAGTCCACAAGTCTTCAGATCCCCTCCTCAGGATTATCCTAACTGCACACTGAACCATTCAGTCCACAAGTCTTCGGATCCCCTCCTCAGGATTATCCTAACTGCACATTGAACCATTCAGTCCACAAGTCTTCGGATCTCCTTCTCAGGATTATCCTAACTGCACATTGAACCATTCAGTCCACAAGTCTTCGGATCCCCTTCTCAGGATTATCCTAACTGCCCATTGAACCATTCAGTCCACAAGTCTTCGGATCCCCTTCTCAGGATTATCCTAACTGCACATTGAACCATTCAGTCCACAAGTCTTCGGATCCCCTTCTCAGGTTTATCCTAACTGCACATTGAACCATTCATTCCACAAGTCTTCGGATCCCCTTCTCAGGATTATCCTAACTGCACATTGAACCATTCAGTCCACAAGTCTTCGGATCTCCTTCTCAGGATTATCCTAACTGCACATAGAACCATTCAGTCCATAAGTCTTCGGATCCCCTTCTCAGGATTATCCTAACTGCACATTGAACCATTCAGTCCACAAGTCTTCAGATCCCCTTCTCAGGATTATCCTAACTGCACATTGAACCATTCAGTCCACAAGTCTTCGGATCCAATCCTCAGGATTATAATAACTGCACATTGAAGCATTCAGTCCACAAGTCTTCGGATCCCCTCCTCAGGATTATCCTAACTGCACATTGAACCATTCAGTCCACAAGTCTTCGGATCCCCTCCTCAGAATTATCCTAACTGCACACTGAACCATTCAGTCCACAAGTCTTCAGATCCCCTCCTCAGGATTATCCCAACTACACATTGAACCATTCAGTCCATAAGTCTTCGGATCCCCTCCTCAGGATTATCCTAACTGCACATTGAACCATTCAGTCCACCAGTCTTCGGATCTTCTCCTCAGGATTATCCTAACTGCACATTGAACCATTCAGTCCACAAGTTTTCAGATCCCCTCCTCAGGATTATCCTAACTGCACATTGAAGCATTCAGTCCACAAGTTTTCGGATCCCCTCCTCAGGATTATCCTAACTGCACATTGAACCATTCAGTCCATAAGTCTTCGGATCCCCTCCTCAGGATTTTCCTAACTGCACATTGAACCATTCAGTCCATAAGTCTTTGGATCCCCTCCTCAGGATTATCCTAACTGCACATTGAACCATTCAGTCCACAAGTCTTCGGATCCCCTCCTCAGGATTTTCCTAACTGCACATTGAACCATTCAGTCCATAAGTCTTCGGATCCCCTCCTCAGGATTATCCTAACTGCACATTGAACCATTCAGTCCACAAGTCTTCGGATCCCCTCCTCAGGATTTTCCTAACTGCACATTGAACCATTCAGTCCATAAGTCTTCGGATCCCCTCCTCAGGATTATCCTAACTGCACATTGAACCATTCAGTCCACAAGTCTTCGGATCCCCTCCTCAGGATTTTCCTAACTGCACATTGAACCATTCAGTCCATAAGTCTTCGGATCCCCTCCTCAGGATTATCCTAACTGCACATTGAACCATTCAGTCCACAAGTCTTCGGATCCCCTCCTCAGGATTATCCTAACTGCACATTGAACCATTCAGTCCACAAGTCTTCGGATCTCCTCCTCAGGATTATCCTAATTGCACATTGAACCATTCAGTCCACAAGTTTTCAGATCCCCTCCTCAGGATTATCCTAACTGCACATTGAACCATTCAGTCCACAAGTCTTCGGATCCCCTCCTCAGGATTATCTTAACTGCACATTGAACCATTCAGTCCACAAGTCTTCGGATCCCCTCCTCAGTATCCCCCTCAGCTCGTAGCAGCTGACGACACCAGTTCTGTGTTGGTTGACAATTCTTCTTTGGCCGCCTGAACAGCGCTGGTCTGGCTTCACTCCATGTGACGTGAAGTTCCTATAGTCTGGTTGATCACGGTTGCAGATTTGCAGTCGTCACTTGATCAATTTAACAGATTCAGTGCCAAACAAAACATAGGTTTGGACCAATCAGCACTCTTAGGATGATGTGGTCATTCTCACGCCAGGTTTCTTTATTTCCAGAGACATTTCTTGGTAGCCCTTTTATGATAGGTTTACCTGGCAGCCAAAGTCAATTTTTTTTAAAAATCTGCTTTGATGAGGATTTGAAACCATGACCATCAAGCCACGGGCAACGGTGTATGCCACTGCACCACTAGCCTCCCATAACTGAAGGAAGCTCATCATCATCATGTGCCATGCCAATAAGCATGGGCGGTCATGTTTTGCCATCTCACGCGATCACCACAGTCAAGGCTCAGCTCTGTGGTTTTAGTCTCCTTTATGCCATCTGGTCAAGCCACCCGCATATTTTCTATCTTCCTTCTCTTTACTATTTTCCCCTCAATCTTACCTAAGTTTTCCAGTCCATTTCTCTTCATACTGTGAAGGAGGCTATTTCTCTTCATACTGTGAAGGAGACTATTATTGTTATTATTATTATTATTATTATTATTATTATTATTATTATTATTATCAAAAATGTGAAGAAGCAGTCATTAGGAAGAAGAATGCCAGATATGTATGGTTAAATGACATCAATAACATCCAAAAGGAAGAGCATTATAGAAATGAATGTAAAGAGGCTACAAAAATAGTCAGACAGCAGAAGCGAGAATATATGAGTAATATAATCAAAGATATGGAAACTAATCACCAGAAAAATGAATCCAGAAAATTTTTTAAAGAACTGAAATCAATGAAACGAGGGCACCAACAAAACACATATGGTTTAAAAGACAAAAATGGGAATATGATAAATACCAATGAGGAAATGTGCAACACATGGAAAGAATATTTTATTGAATTACTAAATTGTGAAGCTCCAAGTAACAATTTTCCCATAGGAAGAGGTTCTAACATGCGAACCACAAATTGAAGAACCTACATTTGAAGAAATCCTATATGTAATCACACGACTTAAAAACAATAAGGCAACTGGGACTGATGGAATTGCTGCTGAATTTATAAAGGCAGGTGGCCATGCATTACATCTAAAGCTATACGAACTAATAATAAAAATCTGGAGGACAGAAGAATTACCCCATGACTGGAAAGAGTCATTATTGATACCTATCTTTAAGAAAGGAGACAAGTTCCAATGTGGAAATTATAGCGGAATATCACTACTGTCCACAAGCTATAAGATACTATCCGCAGTATTACTAAATAGACTAAAACCATATTCAGAAGACATATTAGGTGACTACCAGGCGGGTTTTAGACAAAACAGATCAACAATAGATCAGATATTTATCTTACGACAAATAGCCGAGAAACATTGGGAATATAAAAGAGATCTCCATAATATTTTTGTGGATTTTAAAAAGGCTTATGATAGTGTCCATAGGAATAGTCTATGGAATGCTATGCAGGAATTTGGAATACCAAGGAAGTTAATCAACATGACCAGACTATGCATGGAAGATACTTATAATATAGTAACATATAAAGGCAGGAAATCAGACCCCTTCCAAATAACATCTGGCTTGAAACAGGGTGATGCACTATCGCCGCTACTCTTCAATCTGGCTCTAGAGAAAGTTGTAAGGAAGGTAAAGGAGGAATGTGATATTGGAGGAACATCCAAGCTGCTTGGTTATGCAGATGATATAGATATTATAGGGCAAAGTGAACAAAAGACATTGGAAATATTGACTCACTTAAAGGAAAAAGCCCAACAGATGGGGCTGGTTATCAACCAAGATAAGACAGAATATATGGTAATTTCAAGAGACGGAATGGCTAAAAACTCTGGCCACATACAAATAGATAATATGACCATTAAAAGAACGGAAACATACAAATACCTGGGTACAATCTTCAACTGCTCCAACATCATAAGGGAAGAAATACAAACTAGAATCAACTCTGGAAATAAGATATACTATGCACTACAACATCTACTAAAATCAAAGGCGCTATCTCGTAACACCAAAATCACAATATACAAAACACTAATCAGACCAGTTGTGCTGTATGGCTCTGAAACCTGGAGTACAACGAAAGGAGACAAAGCCTTGTTACAAACCTTTGAGAACAAAATTTTAAGACGCATCTTTGGACCCATTAGGGATACACAAAGTGGAGAGTGGAAAAGAAGAAGTAACAAAGACATTTATGATCTTGTTTAAGTCCCCGCTAATCACTGGTATCATGAAGGCTAATAGACTACAATGGCTGGGGCATATAGAAAGAATGGAAGATAATAGGGAAACAAAACTCGCTTACACTCAGGAAATAAATGACCGTAGACCCCGAGGTAGACCAAGAAGACGGTGGAGAGATAATATATATACAGACCTACAAGCACTTGGAATCAATGACTGGCAAGAGAAGGTCAGCCAGAGAGACGAATGGAGACGGATTGTATCTGCAGCAAAGAACCTCAATGGCTCGGAAAGCTAAAGAAGAAGAAGAATTATTATTATTATTATTATTAGTATTATTATTATTATTAGTATTATTATTATTATTAGTATTATTATTATTATTACTATCATAGGGTATATTTTTAATGACTGTGCAGGGTTTGAAAATATTCCTGGTCCAAGTTTTGTATTCACCCTCTGTAAAGTTCATGCAACATAATAGGTTAATACAAGACTTGGACCAGCAATATTTTCAAACACTGCACAGTCATTAAAAATACACCTTGTATTATATTATTATTATTATTACTACCATTACTATTATTAGATTTATTACTATTATTAATACAACACCTACTACTACAATACTACTACTTCTTCTTCTTCTTCTTCTTCTTCTTCTTCAGCATTCCGAGCCATTGAGGTTCTTTGCTGCAGATACAAGCCGTCTCCATTTGCCTCTGTGGTTGACCTTCTCTTGCCAGTCGCTGATTCCAAGTGCTTGTAGGTCTGTATGTATATTATCTCTCCACCGTCTTCTTGGTCTACCTTGGGGTCTACGGTCAGTGTAAGTGAGTTTTGTTTCCCTATTATCTTCCATTCTTTCTATATGCCCCAGCCATTGCAGTCTATTAGCCTTCATGATACCAGTGATTAGCGGGGTCGTAAACAGATCATAAATGTCTTTGTTGCTTCTTCTTTTCCACTCTCCACTTGTGTATCCCTAATGGGCTCAACACTACTACAACTATTATTATTATTATTATTATTATTATTATTATTATTATCATTACTATAATAAACAAAATGTACCTTGGTATTGCAAGAACATTTTAGTGAATGGTGGGAGCCGCACCATGTAGTGCAACACTGTCCCACTGTTGGAGTAATGGCTGCCGTAGTGAAATGGGGCGACCCGAACCATCTCATCATCAGAATGAGGCCTGTTAGCTTCTTGGCACAAAAACTGAGGAAAGTAAATATCAATATAACAAATAGTCAGGTCTATTCGATTGATTATCTTGCTTCAGGTGGGACTGAAGATGGTTTTGTATATACTTGGGCATGGTCGTATAAAGTGGAGTTACTAACAACAAGTTAAAAAGTTAGTTCCATATCCTTTACAGGATGACACGGTCAATCCTAGCATATTTTGGCTGTTTGTGATTTATTGGCAAATTTACGTTCAGTAGTTTGCCACTGCTTTTGAATGATCAACACTCATATCACTGTGTGAAAACCAACACAAGGCAGTCTGCTGCCACATTGCGTGTTTCCAATGCAGTAAGCAGGATAACAAATTGTGTCTGTAACCTCTTCTCCAGAGACAATAAGGCTGAATAAATTTAATGCCCTTTTAAACAATTTCCTTTTTTTCCTTTTCCTTTGTCAGTGTTGAATGTATCACCAAAATACGTGAAGTAGGCAGTAAGTTTTACAAAAACACTATCACAAGTAACAAAATGAATGTTGCGTCTAAAGCCTTCGTTAGCACACAAACAACACAAACCGACACAACTACATGAACAACACTACAAGAAAATATAAATATAAAAGTTACTTATCTGTATTTTTGTTATGGACTGGACACATGTTTCATGGAATCCATGTGTATGATTCTAACAAAGCGACTGAACCCAAAATGTGGTTCAAGGAGTCCTTTTCAGTGTTGGTTAAATAACGATAGTGCCTCAAGAAGAAGACATGCCACATCCTTGGATGGTTCCTTAGTTTACACTTTACCTGCATACTTGTGGCTCCACATGACATATCATCATCATCATGTGACTTGCTGACTAACGTGGGCGATCATGCTTCTGCACATTTGTGACCTCCAACAGCAAGATTTAGTTCACATATTCTCTGTGCCATGACACAAGGTTGTGAAGAATATTGTCTTGCCGTCTTCCTCTGTCTCTTTTTCCACAAATCTTTCCAGTTATCATATGTTCTAGTTTTTGTCTTCTCATAATATGGTCATAAAATCATAACTGCCTCTTTCTGATGTTTGGGTTAGTTGTCTTTGTGTCTTAACCTCTTTCACAATATTTAGATTACTCATTTTTGTTACACTGCCAGCACAACATGAGGAAAATGTGTAAGCAAACCATAGCCAAAAGCATAAACACTCCAAAGATCTTAACAGCTCAGCTGCCTATTCTCCATGTTGGACACTGTGTATAACACCAACACTTGATATATGACACTGCAAGACAAACTCTTGTCAAATGATATCTGCTATAAGAACAGGCCTCAGATTCCGTTCAAATCATACTCATTGACAACTTAAGCAAAGAAGACAAACTAATAAAACAAATGAAGCATACTTCATAGTTGTCCATGTATCGCTTCTCTCTTGTCTTGTCCTGAACAGCTATTGGCTTTCGCAGGTTTCTGTAAATGCACACAAAAATCTGAAATGTTCAATTCTGTTTCCGTAACACTAGGGCTGTGGTGGTGTAGTGACCACTGGTCTGGCCTAATCTGCAATAATAGTAGGGTTTTGCTTTCTGAGCAGTACATGTCTAAGCTGGACCCAGTTTCATAACCATGAGACTGATCACTTGGCAAACCAAACCATGTGTTGAATTCTGGCGATCTGCGAATTATGATTGTTAAAAACAACAAGGCACTCAATAACAATGATGGTGATAGTAGTGGTGGTGTTTGTGATGATGGCGAAGATGATAACAACAGTGGAGGTGGTGGTGAAGATAATGAAGATGGTGATGATAACAGCAGCTGTGGTGGTGATGCAGAGAGATAAGAATAACAGTGGTATTTTGATGAAGAAGAAGATTATAACAGTAGCTGCAGTGGTGGTGGTGGTGGTGGTGGTGGTGTGCAGATGATGATGAAGATGATGATAATGATAACAACAGCTGTGGTGGTGGTAACAGCAGCGGCGGTGGTGGTGGTGTTACAGATGATGATGAAGATGATGATAACAACACCTGCAGTGGTGGTGGTGGTGGTGGTGCAGATGATGATGAAGATGATGATGATGAAGATGATGATGATGAAGATGATGATGATGAAGATGATGATAACAACAGTTGCAGTGGTGGTGGTGGTGCAGATGATGATGAAGATGATGATGACAATAATTGTGGTGGTGGTGTTGGTGCAGATGATGATGATGAAGAAAATGATGATACAACAGTTGCAGTGGTGGTGGTTATGGTTCAGATGATGATGATAACAAAAGCTGTGGTGGTGGTGGTGGTGATAAAGATGATGATGATGATGATAACAGGATGTGGTGGTGGTGGTACAGATGAAGAAGATGATAATGATGATGATAACAACAACTGTGGTGGTAGTGGTGGTGGTACAGATGAAGATGATGATGATTGTAACAAGTTATGTGGAGGGTCCCAAATACCCCTGTCACAATGCTTCAATATTATTCTTTAGCCCTGACTGGAATAGGTCTTTGCCTGCCAACCCTCCTCCGTTCCCCGGACTCACTGTCACTCTATCTTTTGACCTCGGGGCCTACTCCCTGAGGTGTCTTTCTGGCTGACAACATATAACATTGCGATCGTCAGAGTAAACGATAATTTCAATTTAATAACTTAATAAAGAACAGCACAGGAAAACATCAAGGCAGTTAAAACAGATAGTTCTCTACAAACAAACAGGGGTAAGGTTTGTAGTCCAGGCACAGAGCCTCATAGGTATGATAATCATAGGCCCAAGAGTACGACAATGTCCCGTCAGTCGACATCCACCTCACCGAGTATGTCCTTAGTTAGTTCCCTCCTTCCAGATCGGTTGTGCGAACAACAGGCCGCTGTAGAACCAGGCCTACGGGTTTGAGTGGACTTCTCTACATAGTGAGTCCAGTGTTCATTGAAGCCCCATGGTATCACTTGGCACAATGTTGGGTAGGATTTAAAATAATGGGAACAGTTCGTGTATGGGGAATGGGTATGTGCCTTTCAATGTTACAGACACGGATGCTGATGACTGAGAATTAGACGTAGGTCCAGCCAGGAACATAGGGTCAGCCACTCCTATGTTGATGATGTGATTTGTACTGAGCTGGTACTGAAGACTGCCAGTAGTCCAGTACTAATCGGACCTTAATCCATTGAGTAGAGTAATTGGCCTTGGGTCATCCTGACCGTCCATGGTTCACCTGAGACTTGCTTAAGGTGATTATATCGTGGCCTTGCAGATCCCTTCTGCTCCTTTCACTTCCAGGAGGACCCTTTCTTACACCAGCATGCTGCAATCTGTCCCAATCTTTAAATTGTTAAATTGACATGATGCAGTATATAACGGTAGGTGTTGAAACGGACAGGGATTGCCCAAGAAGTTGCACTAGTGCGTATTTGGTGCAAGGCGCCCTATCGGGTTTTCCCGAAGAAAAGTAAGACTTCCAATAGTTCTCTTCAGAAGATTGGGTTGTAAAAGTAACCAAGAGAACTATCTTCCATGGGGATTGAGCGAATAAGAGAACTGAGGGTTCCCGAAAGCGGTTTCCCACTGTTTTCCAAAACCCAAAGAAGGCATGAGGACATGAGCCACTGGGTTTTGTTACAATGATGATGATGATAATAATAACTGTAGTGGTGGTGGTGCAGATAATGATGAAGATGATGGTAACACATCAACAGGATGTGGTGGTGGTGCAGCAGATGATGAAGATGATGATAACAGAATATGATGGTGCAGCTGATGATGAAGATGATGATAACAGAATGTGGTGGCGCAGCAGATGATGAAGATGATGATAACAGAATGTGGTGGTGCAGCTGATGATGAAGATGATGATAACAGAATGTGGTGGTGCAGCAGATGATGAAGATGATGATAACAGAATGTGGTGGTGCAGCAGATGATGAAGATGATGATAACAGAATGTGGTGGTGCAGCAGATGATGAAGATGATCATAACAGAATGTGGTGGTGCAGCAGATGATGAAGATGATGATAACAGAATGTGGTGGTGCAGCTGATGATGAAGATGATGATAACAGAATGTGGTGGTGCAGCAGATGATGAAGATGATGATAACAGAATGTGGTGGCGCAGCAGATGATGAAGATGATGATAACAGAATGTAGTGGTGCAGCTGATGATGAAGATGATCATAACAGAATGTGGTGGTGCAGCAGATGATGAAGATGATGATAACAGAATGTGGTGGTGCAGCAGATGATGAAGATGATGATAACAGAATGTGGTGGTGCAGATGATGATGAAGATGATGATAACAGAATGTGGTGGTGCAGCTGATGATGAAGATGATGATAACAGAATGTGGTGGTGCAGATGATGATGGAGATGATGATGACAGAATGTGGTGATGGAGGTGAAAATGGTACCAATGGTGATGAAGATGATAACAATGATGATGGATTATGTTGATAATGATGATAAATGATGCTAATTATGTTGAATGATGATGTTGAATGTGATGATGTTGATGATTATGAATGATGATTGATTATAGTGATGGTAGTTGTGATATGATCATGATCAATAATGATGATAGTGATCAATGATTATAATAATAGCGAAGGTAGTAGTAGTGATGATGATGTTGATGATGATAATGATGTTGAAAAGTGATGATGATGATGATGATTACGAATGTAGTGGTAGTGATATGATGATGATGATGGTGATCAATGATTATAATAATAGTGAAGGTAGTGGTAGTGATGACGATGATGCTGATGATGATGTTGAATGATGATATCGAAAAGTGATGATGATGATGATGGTTATGCATGATGATGATAATAGTAATGGTAGTGATGATATGATGATGATGATGAATAATTATGAAGATGGCATAAATGAATATTATTATAATGTGGGTAGTGGTAGTAATGATGATAATGTTGATGATGATAATGATCTTGAATGATAATGTTGGATGATAATAAAGCTGATGTTAGATGATGGTGATGAATAATTGTGATGTTGAATGATGATGATGTTGAATGATGATGATGATGATGATGATGTTGAATGATGATGATGTTGAATGAAGATGTTGAATAATCACATTGAATGATGATATTGTTGAATGAAGATGATTGATTGATTGATCTAGGAACTGACATCACAGCATGAAGATGAATGATCATGTTAAATAATGATGTTGAATGATGATGTTGAATGATGATGATGATGAAGATTATGTTGAAAAATGATGATGATGAAGATGAAGTTGAATGATAATGATGATGATGAAAACAGAGATAGCAATGGTAGTGGTGGTGAAGATGATGACAACACATCAAATGGTGCCACAGACAATAACACTGATCACTACACTAGCTACCTATACTCTTGAGGATGGTTCAAATCCAGCAGTGTTGCCATGGTAGTTCTTGATCACGAAAGGGAACACCGGATACTGCATGAGGTCCTGCGTAGCTACGACCTGCCAGCTTATTCAAGTACATGAGGTAGTCGTAGTTGGTGACATCGCCATCCAGCCAAGCATGCTGCACAGCTTGCAGTGACTCCCCAGCTATCAGGTTCGGGCAGTTCTAAGGAGCTTCTTAACATGGTGTACAACTGGTCTCTATCCTAGAAGGGAAAAAGACAACATACAGTTTACATAACTCCCCAGCTATCAGGTCTGGCAGTTCTAAGGAGCTTCTAACATGGTGTACAACTGGTCTCTATCCTAGAAGGGAAAAAGACAACATACTGTTTACATATCTCTCCAGCTATCAGGTTTGGCAGTTCGAAGGAGCTTCATGTACAACTGGTCTCTATCCTAGAAGGGGGAAAGACATGTACAGTTTGCAGCAACCCCACAGTTCTACGGAGCTTCTTCACATGCTGTACAACTGGTCTATATCCTGGACGGGAAAAAGATGACAACATCCTCACTTCAGAGGTCACAGATTCTCCAGCAAGAGAATGGAGGTGGAAGCAGTAACAGTAGCTGCCTATTGGTTAGAGGAGACCACTGCAACACACATTGCATTCATTACGGACTTGAGGAGTATGCTAAGTAAGGTGGAGAAAGGAACGTTTCATGTGGCCATGCAGGAGTGTGGGGGGAATGAACAGGCTGATAGACTGGCAGGGAATGCACCTCTTGGTGGTAGACTACATATGGACAAGGGAAAGGTTGTCGAGCACCTGTGGGACCAGATGGAGAAGGCTGGGGGATCAGACTGAGAACCCATATGTGGAAAGAACGATATTGTGGGGGATGGGCAGGTGTTCTGAAAGAATCTCAAAACTGAGAGGAAAGACCAGGAGAACTTTCAATCAGATAGCGGTGGCTAACCCACCCACCAGCCCACCCACTGACTCACCCACCGACCAACCAACCAACCAACCAGACAACCAATTAACCAGCCAGCCAACCAACCAACTAACTGACCAACCAATCAACTAATCAACCAAACAAGCAACCAACTAACCAGCCAGCCAGCAAACCAGCCAAACAACCAATCAACCAACCAGCCAACCAACCAACCATCCAGCCACTCCCCCCCCCACCAACCAATGAACTTGCCTACCTGTGTGGTCTGGAATGCCAGGAGACACGTACGGCCACTGATCAGAAATATCTCCAGCCCCACATCCTGTAGCTGGTACCAGCGCTTGTGCAGCTCTCTGATGTCCGTGTGGGGCCAGGTGATCGACAGCTGGTCCAGATTCCCCAACAACATCTGGGTGTAGTTGGCTACGGTGATGGCTCCATCAGCAACAAAGAATATGCAAACCTCACCTGGCAATGAACATCACAAACTTGTATGCTTTGTTTACAGGCAAAAACTATTGACACAGCATAATTACAAATTGCCACCAAGTTTTCTTGTCACTAATACAGAGATAGGAATGTGCAAACAGAATTTTTGTCATCCCCGGTTTAGAATATATTGGTAAAGGGTTCAATAGACAAAGGTGGCAAGACTTTAACAGTGAGATTATAAAATTAGTGAGCAATTAAACAGAGGTATGTTCCCATGCATGCACACAGGGCAGATAAACACAACAATGAAGATATAAGTTTTAAACAACACACAACTCAAAAAAAGAATTGGTTAACTCATATCAGAAGTAGACAATTCATATTCTATGGACATGTAATGAAAAGGAAGATATAAACTGGAAACAGTCATGACAACATGAAAGTTGGAGGGGAAAAGCAACAGGGGAAGGCCTACTCAAACGATAATGTAGTATGTACCTGATGAGATGCAGCGAAATATTCCAGGCAATAAACTGCACAATTTATTGTTTGTATCTTAATTACTTTTAAGAATTTTGCATCTATTTTACTATGACATTTTGTTACATTTTTTTTCTTAATGTTTGAACACCTATCTAGACAAAATATTGTTTAATATAATCAAATTATCTGCATGCTTGCTGCTTAGATTGTAGAGATAGACAGAATACATTTCTTTTATCCTTCATAAGACCAACATCATTACATTGTACTTGAATTTAGAGTCAAATTTGTTTTTTGTTTTTTTGGTTTTAAAGTAGCCTTGATAATCCTGGTAACAATGTTGTATTTATTTTTAACTGGTCCATCAGATTCCCCAAGGGTAAGAGCCATCCTGTGGGGTTCCTGGTCCATGTGTAACAGCTGGTTCATTTATTTTCCACCTGGTGTACTATGGTGTGTGCATCTTAGCCCTGAGACTGAGAAGTGAAATGCAATCAAATAAAACTAGCAAGAGGATCAACTTCATTGCATCGGGATTATTCTAGATGGCTCGGTCTCTTTCTGCAGAGTAGCTTGCCATCAGTATCACACAAAGCACAAATAGAGTAGGTCGGCAACAACCCCCGGAGACTCTGAATGTAGCGGAGAATGAAGGATTATTGCTTACAAGACTGATATGATGGAAATTAGCATATGTGTCTATTGTTATAGGGGGATTTAGAACTAATGGGTTTGCGCAGAGTTCACTAGTAACAGCTCTACTGGCACCAAGCAGACTTAATAATAATAATAATCATCACCATCACATTATAGTCTACACAATGTCAAGAATACTTACCAACAAGTAATTCCCCTTTGCTCTCACTAGCAGGGGATACAACTGTACATTTGCATGTGTGCCTGGAGACACAAGACAAACAGTTATATAGTACTATTTAACTGATTCAGCATTAAACAAACAGTAGGTTAGGACCACATATGGTACACAATCAAATGAACAAATATTATCAAGTAAATTTCTGTTCTGTAATCGACTGTTTAGATTTCATATATTGATCATTTTGTTGTTGATGTATTGATGTTTGACTGATTAAAGATGTTTAATTGGCCTCAGCTTCACAAAAATGGGCACCTGACCACTTTCAAAATACTTTGGGAATTGCCCGGAAAGTCAATGAGGCTAAATGGCTACCGCAACACATATGTTATAGCCTTGAATATGTGAAGACCTTATGTTGTTTGTCCATCAAGAATGATGATGACCATTCATTGCATCCAATGGGGTTTAAAGTATGGAGCCGTGAGTTCTAAGATGGCTGATAAGGCCTATTTTGGCTCGAAATCTTCTTTGACAATATGGGCAAAGAATGCTTGATGTTCCAGGAGGAGGATCCCCTGTAGTGTTTTTTCTGTCCAGCCTTTACTTCACAGCTCTTGCAATCCTGGTTGCTTCACAAGTAACTACACCCTTATGTAATGATGTAAGCCATGAATTACAGTCTTTAGCAGCAGTCTCCCAGGTGTCAAGATGAATTTCAAAAGCTTTCAGTGAGATTTTCAGAGTGTTTTTAAAGCGTATCCTCTGGCCTCCTTGGGAGTGTTTACCACAACGCAGCTAGCTGTAAAAAGTTTGTTTAGGGAGCCTGTGATCTGGCATACGAGTTAAGTGACCAGCCCAGCGAATCTGATTTTTCATTAGTATAGTGTGGATACATTTAATCTTCAATAGCTTTCTAAGGCAGACTGCGTGGAAGTGGTTTAATGTCCTAACTAGTCACTGATAAATAGACTAGGTTTCACAAGCATATAGCAGTGTGGATAATACAACTGCTTTATAGATTTTCAGCTTTTTTTGCAGACTTATTCCATTTCTGTCCCATACATTCTTGTAGTCTGCCAAAGGCCATGCTGGTTTTGGAGATTCTTGCATTCCCTTCGTCATCAATTGTTTGAAATTGAAGACCTTATACTTGACACCTCAATGACAGTATCTGTTATGGAACTAAACATATCTTTACAACATGTGGGCCAAACACTTCCCAACATCAGTATCTCTGTGGGACTAGCTTTACTGTATACTAATAGTTTCTCTTTTATATTGGGTTCACACTGTGTAATTATTGTTTACTGTATACTAATGAGAAGAAATGAATTGGAGAACTTGATGACAACTGGCAAGATCGAAGGGAAGAGACCAAGGGGAAGACTGAGAAGTAAAAACCTGGATGGCTTGGTCATATGGCATGGTCGAGACAGAAACACAGAGCTGATCCACGACACAGGTGATTGAGATGGCAAAACATGACTGCCCACGCTTATCGGCATGGCACATGATGGATGGATGGATGGAATGGTTTCTCTTTTATACTGGGTTCACACTCAGCAATTATTGTATACTAATGGTTTCTCTTTCATGCTGTGTTCACACTGTGCAATTTCTGTATACTAGGTTCACACTGTGCACTTACTTTTACTGTCTACTAATGATTTCTCATTAATAATGAGTTCACATTGCAGTTACTGTATATTAATGGTTTCTCACTGATATTGAATTCACACTGTGCACTTACTGTCTACTAATGGTTTTTCTAGAATACTAGGTTCACACTGTGCACTTTCTTTACATTAATGTTTCTCTTGTACACTTATTTACTGTACAGTAATGATGTCTCTTCCATAATGGGTTCACCCAGGGTACTTACTGTATCTTTTCATTTGTATAAAGTCTGTACGTCAAGGCTGCAGAGTCTGCCATCTGATGGTCATCTTCAAACAGGAATATTAGAGGAGGGTCCACCTTTTCAGCCTCTGTGACAAATTAACATTAAAAGATGATTAATAATTAAAAACATACAGGAGGGTGTTATTACTTTAACTGGTTCACGAATTAATTACCCTGACATTAAGTGACATATAAATAAACATCAGTCGGAGTCCCGTGGACAAAATGACATAAGTAAGTTTAATCTTCCATTAATATACAATGTGTATATATATCACAATGATCACGCAATGATCGTTCACACGCAGCGATGCACTCCGTTCATGCTGAACGATGCTATAAGCGCATTCACAGCTGGCGCACACAAACACTAACAATGGTTCAATCTCACAGTGCAAACTAGCAGTTGCTCGTCTCAGCTGTACACTCGCTCAACAACACTCAGGCACATCCGTCCACATCAAAGTCTCAGTCCATTCTCCCCAGCTTTCCTCCTGGGTCTCGCATCACAAGTCTCATGACCTCCGTGATGCTCATGTATTTCATGGTCAATACTGCGTCTCAGTGTTGTCCTGTCGTTAACCTGGGGTTAGTCAGTCCGTCGATGGTAACGGTCACCCAGTTCACTCATGTTAACTGTTTGTCCTTGGGCGTACTGTCCTGTCCTACCCTGCCCCTGTCCTGTCTCAGGGATCTGTCCTGTCACAGTGATCTGTCCTGTCTGACAATAGCTGTTAGGGAGCCATTTTGAAATTGACAGCATGGCAATGAGTTTATAATGTTGTTTATATTTTATTTATAATTAGGAAGTGAATAATGCCAGAGGTGAACCGTTCATCATCTCATGTGAATCTGATAGTAAGAAAGTTCATAAATAAACAAACATATTGTTTGGCTCTCAAAGAAGTAGAGGAAAGAAGCAGGGATTAGAGGACGCAGTAGACAACACACAAATGGAAAAGCTATAGTTACCAACCAAGATTCAAACCTGTTACCTGAAAATGACGACAGCGCCATGTTGTAGGAACAAGTGTACTTCGATGCATGAACAACTGACAGTAAGAAAGCATAGGTCTAACGATTGGTACACACAGCCAGACATGAATATTTTGTCAAGGGTACAAGAAATTTAATTATCAGCACAGAACTGGTGCGATAAGCTGCTATGAGCTGACAGGGATGGTAAAGAAGGAGATTGGAGCAACTATGAAGCTGTCCAGAGTGTGATGATGATGATGATGATGATGATGATGATGATGATGATGATGATGATGATGATGATGATCCTTACTAACCCCAGAGGCTGCTTACACTTGGACCAAAAGTGGTCAGGAGCTTTTTATTTAATGTAGCTGTTATGTGTAGCTAAAAGACAGCACTCTTGTAAAACCATGTTGTATGCAGTTAAAAGACCTAGCACTCTTATAAAAACCATGTGTGCAGTTAAAAGACAAGGTACTCTTCTAAAACCCATGTTGGAGGTAAATGTTGAAACATCAAGCAGACAGTGATAGTAGGAAGATAGCAGCAAGAGATGGATGAACAGCAGTCTGTCAGTGTACAACAAGAGCGAGAAACAAAGAGGAGTGTTGGAGATCCATTTCAGCCAACCTTTATTATGGATATGGCACCTGAATGACTGTGTACAGCAAAACTGTTGTTTATATTGCAAACAGAGAAGTTTATCTTGTGAGGAAGTTGGTCTCACTTGCCAGCATGTGTGTGTTTCCTGGCAAGGTTGATTCAGCAGATATTATAGCAGAGGGTTTGGACAACACTTGACATGCAGAGAAACAATGCAGGCAGATTTTTAATCAGGCTGTCACTGGCAGCAGAAACCTGGCATGGGTATGTGAAGTGTCAGGGCCAATGATCTTTTGTAGGCCTGAGTGTGCAGAGCAATAGGTCTTTACCTCCTGTAGCAATTGATGATAGCTGGCATCAAACCCTCATCCCACCATGAACATGTCATTGTCAGTGTAACATCCTAACCACTGCACCAATGCATCCTCTATAAAAAGCAACAAAAATGAGTCCCTATAGAATGAGCCTGCTGTGGCTATATGAGGTGTTAGAAACCCCAAGCTATACCTGTTAAACATGTCAACTGGAAATCATAAAGAGGAGGACAAATAGGCCTCTCCCTAACTTAACTGCATATTAGAAATCGCCCATAAAAGAAGCCATTAAAGTAGATCATTATAACAACTATAAGATAGAGACACACGGTTTTCTTTGATCATATAAAGAGAAGAGACTTTGAAGAACATCGTGACAACTAAACAGATCAGAAGTGGAAGAGGCAGACCAGATGAAATGATGTTTGGTTGTCAAAGATGATACCAAAGAGTTGAGTTGATTTAAGTCAAGACCTGACATCATTGCACTTAGAGCATTCCCATAAACGCTCAATCATCAATTCAAAAGCCAGCATAGATGATACCAAAGAAGAATGCCATAGTAGAATTGATCCAGAACATTAAGGACCAAGATTTGTGAACAAGATGTATGAACATATACACCAAGATCTGTGAATAAGGTGTATGAACATATACACCAACTGGCAGTGCACATGGTGATGAAGACCCACACAAAAATGTTTATAGCATGTGTAAACCTGGTGTGCACACATCTGAGGTATTTGTGCACTGTACTTAGAAACTCCATATGTAATCTATGGGGGAAAACTAAAAGATAATAAAAGATACTGGAATCATTTATAGGGATATCCATTTGAGATAAACGCGACCCATTTAAAATTAAATGAAATACTAAAGATAATAAGATAATACAAAGATCACAAAATACAATAATAAGCAACTGTAAGAAGTCTGCAGAAACCAATTTAATCGTACCAAGTTTTTGTTGATGACTTGGCAACAGAAATCTTTTTTCTATTTCCAAATGACATCTCTGTAACCTCTTCCTGACTCTGCCAGGACCTTCAGTTGGATCTAATTGCCAGGATTGTGGGTAGGATGGCTTCTGGTACCACACACCTCTGTGAAAATCAAGAGAAAAAAAAAACATATAAATCAACAATAGCATATTAATTTTAGTGTCAAACTCATCACTCACTCAAGACATATTCAGCCAAAGAAGGATACAGATAAGTAACCTTAATATTTGTATGTAGTGTTTCCCATATAGTTGTGTTGGTTTGTGTTTGTTTGTTCTGTGCTGACGAAGGCTGTGTCTTTTATCAGAAAAGATCAAAGTTTTTAACTGTTGACTACCTAATATAAAAATTGCAATAACAAAGCTATTTTCTTATGAGGCCGGCTTTGTGGCGAATGGGTTACAGGTGCAGTTCGTAATCTCACATACGGCGTTCAAAACACAGCTGCAGGCGATTTGGCAACAGACCGCCTTGCGTTGGTTTTAATTAAATGATACGAGTGCCGATCATTCAGAAATCAATGGCAAACTGCTGAATGTAAACTTGCCAAGAAATCACAAACAGCCGGACAATAATGGGGTTAACTGTGACGCCCTGTAAAGAATATGCACCTAACTTTTTCTTTTTACATCTTTTTAACCACTGATTATAAAACTGTCATTTAGAAAGTACATTTCAAAGTTGTTGTTTTTTTTGTTATCTCATGTAGAACTTCCATTCCATTAGCAATGTTCTTTTCTTATAAGTTTACGTGATTAGTTAGTTGTTTTCTTATCAATTAGCACAAGTTTTAAGTTATTATCTTATCACTTTATATAATTATTTACTTCTTTTCTTACCTGTTTGCTACACAATGTTGAACTTTGATTCATCAAGTGCCTTGTTGACTGGCCAAGGCAATCATGTTTCTCCACCGTTTATGATCTCAAACGGCCTGTATCAATTTGTATATTACACCCTCCCATGCCACAAGAATTTTCTCTCACTGTCTTCCCCTGTCCTCTCTTTCCACAAATCTTTCTAATTGTCACAGCATGTTCCAGTTTTTGTCTTCTTATAATGTTGCCCAAAAAAAATGATGACCACCTCTTTTTGGTGTATGTGATACGAGAACTTTCATGAAATATGCTATTTTCTCATCAGACACATTTACCTTTCATGAGTAAGATTCTGCACCAGCTCCTGCCATTGTTTCTTCAGCTGTATCTGGGTGGTCATTGACCGCTTGATGAGAGCAACAAATTTCTTCCGCTCCTCCACTTGCAGACGAGTCACATCTTGAGTCACCGTCATTGCTTGTTCTGCGATGCGCCGTCTTACCGGCTCAAACTTGTTAGTAATCCTTTTTTTTTAATTATAAAAAAATATAACTGTGAAAACACAAGATAGAAATAATCAAAATATATAAGTATGCAGTAACATATAAAGAGACACAGCTCCTTGTTTAAATTATGCTCTTGAGAGAAAAGTAGCGGAAGTGTGCAAGAGGAGGACAATTTTACATGTGGAGTGGACAACTTCAAGAGACGGACAGGAAGAAGCCTTCATGATTGCATGGTGAAGACATGAATGAGACTCATTACTGCCAACCTTCAAGATGGAGATGGTACTTGATGACTAAAAGTCATCCAATGGTATCCAGCCATTTCTACTTGTAACAACAATGAAAAAGATGATAAGAGTAAATAGGTTGCATTATCCATTAGAACAATAGTAATATATATATAAATGAAAATGTTCAAGGTAATGCTGTGCAGTAGTATTCTAAATAACAATTTGACTAAAAAAGCACATTTCTGTCTATTGATTGACTGGGCACTTCTGACCCTGCAAAAAACGGCACTTTAGTATCCCATTCAATAAACTGATTCAGGGCAGAAGGAAAATGTATCGACACATGTGACCTCCCATTTGGACAGAAGGACGATATATCGCCATGCTAGATCATTATGTTTTTTGTTTTGTGGTATCTTTCCCAATTGTAATGCTCAGTGCATGGAGATGTACATTTGATTGTGTTCCATGTTTTGTGGTATCTTTCCCAATTGTAATGCTCAGTGCATGGAGATGTACATTTGATTGTGTACCATGTTTTGTGGTATCTTTCACAATTGTAACGCTCAGTGCATGGAGATGTACATTTGATTGTGTTCCATGTTTTGTGGTATCTTTCACAATTGTAATGCTCAGTGCATGGAGATGTACATTTGATTGTGTTCCATGTTTTGTGGTATCTTTCACAATTGTAATGCTCAGTGCATGGAGATGTACATTTGATTGTGTTCCATGTTTTGTGGTATCTTTCACAATTGTAACACTCAGTGCATGGAGATGTACATTTGATTGTGTACCATGTTTTGTGGTATCTTTCACAATTGTAATGCTCAGTGCATGGAGATGTACATTTGATTGTGTACCATGTTTTGTGGTATCTTTCACAATTGTAATGCTCAGTGCATGGAGATGTACATTTGATTGTGTACCATGTTTTGTGGTATCTTTCACAATTGTAATGCTCAGTGCATGAATATGTACATTTGATTGTGTACCATGTTTTGTGGTATCTTTCACAATTGTAATGCTCAGTGCATGGAGATGTACATTTGATTGTGTACCATGTTTTGTGGTATCTTTCACAATTGTAATGCTCAGTGCATGGAGATGTACATTTGATTGTGTACCATGTTTTGTTCACACCTGTTTTTTGTTTGGCACTGAATCGATTAACACAATAAAGGTCATAATGAGATGACATAAAAAGAAATTTACATACATTGTTTCAACCAGTGGTTAATAAATATTCTGATTCTCTTATAGTCTACTACTAAGCATGCATGCACATACACACACAACCACACTTCTTTCTTTGTATTAAGTCTATTAAAACTCCAAAGCCTCACCACCTTCCTGGATCTGTTAATTTGTCCAGAAAGAGGCTGGACGAGTGGCAGGAGTCGAGGGGTGGTCCTGTTCACTGTTGAGTATAAAATAGGGGAACATCTTCTTCTTCTTATTCTTTGTTCCTCTTTTGAGGGCAGTACATTCGACATGCCTAGTTATGCACTTCAAAGGTCAGTATGTCCGACATTGACAAGCATTTGTGTAATGTTTCCTTCTCCGGCTCCCTGGTGAAGGAGTTTTGGGCGCAGTTCGTAACCCCGCATACCGCGTTCGAAACCAGCTGCAGGAGATTTGGCAGCAGACCACCTTGATTTGTGTTATTTATAAAATGGTATGCATGTGACTCATTCAGTAAGCATTGGTAAACTACTGAATGTAAACTTGCCAAGAAATCACAAATAGCACACAAAAAATGCTGGGGTTGACTGCAATGTCCTGTAAAAGGTATGGAACTAACTATTTGTTCCCCCTTCCTCTAGACAGATCCATCCAAGATAACAGCTCTATCTTCCTTATCTTTCAATGCAATATTGTCAGGATGTGGCCTTATGGCCTTCTCTTTGTGATTTACAACTGCAGTGTGATTTCTAACATGCCCAACTAGTACATAGGACCTAGTGTGTTTTGTACTTAACAGAGAAGGCTAGTTTTCTGAACTCGTTACCAAAGAGATCAGGTGGGCGTGTGATATAATTAGATACCAATGATTATTGGGGAAATGCCCAGCCCTAATGCTGAGATTGAACCCAGCACCCCTTGAAGCAGATGCTATAATCTCTCAGCCAAGGTTCATCCAAAATAGGCAAACATAACAACTGTTAAATGCAATAATGAAACAAAACTATTAAATGCAATAATGAAACAAAACTATTAAATGCAATAATGAAACAAAACTATTAAATGCAATAATGAAACAAAACTATTAAATGCAATAATGAAACAAAACTATTAAATGCAATAATGAAACAAAACTATTAAATGCAATAATGAAACAAAACTATTAAATGCAATAATGAAACAACACCAATGCAGTTCTTATTACCTGACAGTCCCCACTTCTCTCTTTTGCAGCCAAGCGGTCAACTCTTTCCTGTACCGCATGTCAATCTGTTTCTTGTCCTTATAAAAGCACACAAAAACAGTGCAATAATTGGCTCAGGTCAAAGTTACTGAGCATAAAAAAACATTGATGCAACAAGCCTTCATAAGCAAACAAACAGTAAAACACAAATCACAACAATAAAACAAAGATAGAAATGACACTAAAGTAACTGTGAGTGCATTAAGGTGTACTGTCATTAGATAAATATATGAAATAAACATAAGCAAGCAGAATTAAATTAAATATATGGTACTTAACTTAGCATCTCCAAATATACATCCCAGTAAAAAATTAGCAGTTTTACTTATTAGTCAATTAATACCAAAGGTATTGAAGTATTGGAAAGATCAGGTTGTGTGACAGTTTGTTCCATGCTCAGTCTCCATATATTTAGATGGAAAAGACAATTAGGAGGATGGAAAATGGAAGAATACCAAAGGACATCTTTTTTGATGAATTACAGATGGGTAAAAGTTCTTGAGGTCAACCACTACTATGATACAGAGATGTATGTAAGCGGGACATGATTGATACAGGCACTGATATTGCACATTGGAAGCAAGTCGCAACTGCTCATGTTGCATGGAGGGCAAAGATCAGAAATTTAATAAAGACTAGAAAATTATTGAAGATAGGTCACACTACTGAGTCAGATGGTGCACGATGGTGGAAATGACCATGTGTTCACGTGCAACTACTGTCGATGAACATTTACTGTGAAAACTGGTCTGATCAGTCACATTTGATACCGCCATGGGTTTTAGTTAATATGCCTTTTCTGAAGCACAAAGTAACAAACTATCGTCTGTCAAGACAGCAAGGTGGTAGTCAGCCAGTCTATTAATACCAACCAATAATGAAGAAATTCCAAATGTGACAGACTTTGAATATAAACGCAGAAGCCACAAACAATATGTTGCACAATTTATTGCCTGGCATATTTTGCCATATCTCGTCAGGTGTATACTGCATAGTTATATATCATCTGAAGAGAGTACATGAAGAATACTTCAGTTGAAACACTTCAACACACAGTGAAGAGAGTACATGAAGAATACTTCAGTTGAAACACTTCAACACACAGTGAAGAGAGTACATGAAGAATACTTCAGTTGAAACACTTCAACACACAGTGAAGAGAGTACATGAAGAATACTTCAGTTGAAACACTTCAACACACAGTGAAGAGAGTACATGAAGAATACTTCAGTTGAAACACTTCAACACACAGTGAAGAGAGTACATGAAGAATACTTCAGTTGAAACACTTCAACACACAGTGAAGAGAGTACATGAAGAATACTTCAGTTGAAACACTTCAAACACACAGTGAAGAGAGTACATGAAGAATACTTCAGTTGAAACACTTCAACACACAGTGAAGAGAGTACATGAAGAATACTTCAGTTGAAACACTTCAACACACAGTGAAGAGAGTACATGAAGAATACTTCAGTTGAAACACTTCAACACACAGTGAAGAGAGTACATGAAGAATACTTCAGTTGAAACACTTCAACACACAGTGAAGAGAGTACATGAAGAATACTTCAGTTGAAACACTTCAACACACAGTGAAGAAAGTACATGAAGAATACTTCAGTTGAAACACTTCAACACACAGTGAAGAGAGTACATGAAGAATACTTCAGTTGAAACACTTCAACACACAGTGAAGAGAGTACATGAATAATACTTCAGTTGAAACACTTCAACACACAGTGAAGAGAGTACATGAAGAATACTTCAGTTGAAACACTTCAACACACAGTGAAGAGAGTACATGAAGAATACTTCAGTTGAAACACTTCAACACACAGTGAAGAGAGTACATGAAGAATACTTCAGTTGAAAACACTTCAACACACAGTGAAGAGAGTACATGAGAATACTTCAGTTGAAACACTTCAACACACAGTGAAGAGAGTACATGAAGAATACTTCAGTTGAAACACTTCAACACACAGTGAAGAGAGTACATTAAGAATACTTCAGTTGAAACACTTCAACACACAGTGAAGAGAGTACATGAATAATACTTCAGTTGAAACACTTCAACACACAGTGAAGAGAGTACATGAAGAATACTTCAGTTGAAACACTTCAACACACAGTGAAGAGAGTACATGAAGATACTTCAGTTGAAACACTTCAACACACAGTGAAGAGAGTACATGAAGAATACTTCAGTTGAAACACTTCAACACACAGTGAGGAGAGTACATGAAGAATACTTCAGTTGAAACACTTCAACACACAGTGAAGAGAGTACATGAAGAATACTTCAGTTGAAACACTTCAACACACAGTGAAGAGAGTACATGAAGAATACTTCAGTTGAAACACTTCAACACACAGTGAAGAGAGTACATGAAGAATACTTCAGTTGAAACACTTCAACACACAGTGAAGAGAGTACATGAAGAATACTTCAGTTGAAACACTTCAACACACAGTGAAGAGAGTACATGAATAATACTTCAGTTGAAACACTTCAACACACAGTGAAGAGAGTACATGAAGAATACTTCAGTTGAAACACTTCAACACACAGTCACAGGTATCAATGTGGCACATTTGTTATCCAATCAGTAATTTTAAATTTACAATGAACTATTTATGTTTGCATAAAAGCCGATCAGAACAGACTGATTGCTCAACATTTCAGACTGAGAAGTTGGCATGGTTTAACATGCTTAAACGTTCTCTTACAACAGGTGTGAAGTGGATTCGTTCCACTTGCCGGTTAGTTGAACTTAAATGTTGACTTCTTGTTGAGACAGCAATGGCAAACTACTAAACGTAAAAAGTTAAAAGTTAGTTGCATATCCTTTACAGGACGTAGTAGTCAACCCAAGCATTTTTTGGCTGTTTGTGATTCCCGGGCAAGTTAACGTTCAGTAGTTTGCCATTGCTTTCTGAACAACCAGCACTCATACCATTGTATGGAAACCAACGCAAGGCGGTCTGCTTACAAATCGCCCACAGCTATGTTTTGAGCATGGTATGCTGGATTGCGAATTGCATTCGTAAGCCCTTCGCCACAGAGCCTGTCAGCATAAGACTAAGAATTCACTCATTAAAATTATAGAAGAAAGCAACTAGCTTACCTCCATCAGGGCATTCACCTGAGCTTGGGTCAAGGGCTCATCAGGTTTGTTGATGCTTAAGTCTGCATTTCTCAAAATGGACATCAAAGCAAAGCCATATTCTCTTTCTGTTGGGTTTAACCAATCTTTCCACGATGCCAGCAAATTGTACAAGTAGAAACACAGTTCTGTACCCTGCAACAAGATCACAAGTTATAAAGATATTACCACTTAGTATTCCATGTGCCTATAGAAGCAGTTAAATAATTACCCCCACATTTACGGAACTTCAATTAGAGTGTTGTGAGCCAGGTCTTGGTCTGATATGACTACACTGCTGTATGACAGTAGACAGTACTACCTGCTTCCTGTTAGGGCTGAATGTTACAATGACGCTCACCAAACCCAACATTCCACATTGTGCCAACAGCTTTGGGCTTTATCCTGGTGTGAGGAAATGCAACCTAAAGACTAAATGCCATGGCCAGGCAGATCAGGCCTTAAATCTTGGTCACCAACTGGTCTAGGATTGAAGCTCCGACAGGTGGACAGTTAGAGCATTGCTTTGCTGATGCGGTAGCTTCTGCAGCTTGCCTTGTTCCAGATGTATTTGTGCTACCTTTCCTCTGGAGTAAAATAGGCAGGCCAAGAGAAAGATCATTCTGCACTGTAACATATTGTTTCTACAATTCAGCCAAGGCTTTGTGCTAAGGAAAGGTATAACTACATCCATAGTCCCACCACGGGTTGTAGTTATTATGCCTTTTTTGAAGCACAGTGTAACAAACTATCCTCTGTCAAGATAGCACGGTGCTAGTAGCAGTAGTAACAATTAGAGTGGTTCCAAGAGCTGAAACTTTACAGGTGGAGATTAAGTAAAATATATGGTTTGTAATCCTTTCCTGTATTTCTATAAGTCACTTCTGGTAAACTGTGGTCACATGTGGTGGAGTTATCAGTTATAAATTGATCTGAAGCATACAGCTTCACATTACCATAATTAAATATCACCCAAAATTTACTCCAAAACTTTAGCGTATAAAAAGATAGTTTTGAGCATATTCACAACACTAAAAGTAAAACAGCTAAATTCATGAATGTGTGGTAGCAGAATAAAAAATAATCGCACATTAATCATAAACAGTCACAAATTGCATTAATTATTTTTGTACTTTCATTATAATTCCTTTAAGATCCATTCTCAGGTCAAACTATACATATATGTAAAGACATACACAAAGACACGTAAATACATATGTACACACAGACACACAGGACAGGCTGCCAAGTGGCAAGTGTGATGTAATAAGACAAATTAGAAATATCAGAGAATCCAAAAGCCAAAACGCTAATAAATCTAAGGAGATGACGTGGTAACACAAAAATGTCACGGACGATTGTCAACAACATCAGACGAACTTGGGAGCTTCATAGGAGTGGCAGCTATGTTGATTTGGGAACGATAGGTCGGCTAGACACTGGCTTTATATCGCATTAGTGGCTGAATTAATACCTGGAAATGGACGAGACAATCTGTGGAGACAATGTTCATCAAAGGCCACAAATAAACAGGCAGACAAATGCAGAAAACTCGATGTCTGAGAAACAGCAGGAAGGACACTTAGAAGATAGAAAGAAGGACACCGTGGGGATGAGCAAGGACATTGTTTAGTATTCGAGAAGAGATGGCTTGTGACATATCATTCGTCTTAATTATAATTGTAATACTGCCCGACCTGGTCAGAACAGGCACAGCATGTTATTATTTATTATTGTCGTTGCTATAAGCTTGTGCGCTGCGAAAATAAACATCGTCGTAACTGCCAAATATATAACGGAGTGGACTCAGTTATTCAGTTCGTTTTGGCTTCTGAAACCTGCATTTGATGACTGTTGTTTACGAGCTGTGTTTGGTTATCAAGTTGCATTGTTTGAATATGATATACCCCGGGATGTCGTATGGCACAGGCCATAAGAATGAATAAATAACACATGCATAAGCTTTGTCTGTCTGCTTCTGGGCTAGAAATAAGTAGAGATTAGAAGTACACTTGTTACTGCAGTGAGGTGCTGTCATCATTTGGAGGCGACAAGTTCGAATCTTAGTAAGGTAACTATAGCTTGAAATGTTTATGTTGTCTGGTGTATCTTCTAATCTATGCTTATTTCTTCTACTTCTGAGAGCACCATATTATACATGTGAATTTATTTATGAGCTGTCATAGCGACCACCAAGGGTTTCCCAACTGATATTTTTGTGTATTATGCTTCAGAACTATGCACATGTAGACTAAATAGACACACTGCTGATCATGTTCTGTGCTATGTTTAGTTTAGTTTAGTTTAGTCGACGGATCAACATCAAGGCACACAGTGTAACCCATAAGTGCTCCGTTCTACTCCTAACTCAAGCCTGAGTTGGGAGAATCTCAGCTCAGTGCATGAACTCCATAGCACCAGCAAGTAGATATTGTCCTTTGTACAGTCAGTAACAACAGATAGTTTGGTTTACTAAATCAACAATAAACCAAGATATATGGAACAAATTAGGAACTTCAAGAAACAGTTCAGTTCAACATTAGAACTTGTTTGAAAATGTAATCATAAAATAATTATTCCAATTTGAAGACACACAGAATAATATTTACAATAATAGTTGGTTGAAATGTCATAAAGGTTTGATATATGCTACTAGTTAGACATATGCTGAGAACTGGGAGTTGAGGGAAATAAACGAGCTGATAAACTTGCTGGCTCTGCATCCCCTGCAGATGACAAGCCCTTGGGTTAAACCGATATTATTAACACTCTTAAAGAGATTTTGAGAGCCTTGGACTCTGAGGCCAGTGAATCTACTTGTGTGTGAGAATGTTGCTTAAGAGTTCCATTTCTGTAATTGTGTGTGAGAATGTTGCCTAAGAGTTCTGTTTCTGTATTGTATGTGAATATAATTTGCTTGTGCCTGTGTGTCTGTTTGTGTGTGACAGAGTGCAAGAGTATACGAGTGGGTTTGTGCGCGCATGAAACATTGTAAATTGTGTATGGAACTGCGAGTCTGTGACGGTCAGTCTGTATTCATTTGTAGGTGAGTGATTGTGTGCAAGCATGCAAGTGTACATCTGTGTTTACGCACGTGTGTACACATCCTCAAGCAAACTCAAACACATAATAATGTTACCACTTGTTTATCTGCAATGACAGCTTTCACTTGCATCCTTCCCATAAGGCTCTGTCATTATGAAGGCCAAGGCGTAAGTCCTTAGGTCAAAGTGCACCTTCAGGGACATGAGGCACAGAAGAAGTCGGGTGAACTGTGGATGGACAGAAATGTAAAGCACAAGCTTGCATTACCTTCTCAGTAGAAGTTAAAGAGTGTCTGCCATTCTAAGTTACAATGACTCAATCAGTTAGTTAAGCTAGATAGTTTAGTAAATCAATTAGTTAATTTGTCAGTCAGTCAGTTTAGCTAGATAGTTTAGAAAATCAGATAGTTAGTCAGTAAGTCAGTTAGTTTAGCTAGATTTTTTTAGTTAGTCAGTCAGTCAGTTAGTTAGTTTAGCTAGATAGTTTAGTCAATCAATTAGTTGACAGTCAGTCAGTCAGTTTAGCTAGATGGTTCGGTCAATCAGTTAGTTGGTTGGTTGATTCGTTCGTTCATCCATTTGTTCATTTGCTTGCTAGCTAGGTAGGATAGCAGTTATTTAGAAATTCAGTATTTTTCTTCTGCTTCCTTGTTCTGGTATTAATTTATTTTCAAGTTAGGTAATTCATCTCAACTCATCTCATCTTGTTCCTCTTGTACCTTGCTGTTTCGAGGCAAAGCATAAACAACAGGAGAGTGCCCATTTATGGGCTTCATATATCGAAATTCCAGTGAACTCTGTTATTCCCTCTGTCCATTGGTTATATAGTCGGCCTCTTCTTCTGGTTTTGTTTGGTCTGTACATCATTGCTTGTTGTGGAATACTGTCAGTTAGTAGAATAGTTATGTGGCCAAACCATTTCGCTTGCTGTTTTCTAATTAAATTTATCACTGCTATTACCCCCACTTCAGTCCTGTTTTAATCAATTCTGATTTTCTCTCTATTTGATAAATTGAGCATTCTTCTCAGCATACACAAAACAAACACAACCATACAACTACATGAAAAACTCTACAATAAAATATAGATATATACAAGTTACTTATCTGTTTCCTTGTTGTGGACAGAACACATGTGTTTTCATTCTAAAATACAGAGCTGGGGTTTAGTGTAGGGAAAAGATAGCTTACCTGGACTCTGAGAACATCTTTTGCTCCATGCATTGTTGGATTTTTGTACTTCTTGGCACTCAACTCCTTGTTCTGTTAAATGAAAAGTCCATAATTAAATGCAATACAAAAAAACATCTGAAATCAGCAATTAACTTCACAATTTCTGTATAAAATATAAAAAGGTGTCTCACTCACTTGTCTACTACATATATATGCAAACAGATGTTATGTGCAGAAATGTGTGTGCACATGGGGGAACATTCCATATCTTGTATGTGTGAGAGCATACACATGTACACACCAAGAGATCAGAAACTTAATAAGTGATAATACCTCTGACATTCAATAGCTCATTCCCAAATTATGGTCAATTCTCCCAAATTATGGTCAATTCTCCCAACTTACGAGGGGGTTTAAAATGAAAACATTAAATGTTTTTTGTTTGTGTGAATATATTCTGTATCAGTTTTTGATGTAGTCACCACTGTGTTCAATGCCAGTCCCTCAGTGCCGATAAAGTGCTTGAATTTCTGTAGAAAAAATTCTCTGGGGTCATTATTCAGTGTGCCTGACCCAGTCGTGAACAGTCTGTCACAGAAGTCACACCATTTTGAAACTTCCCACTCCATTCATACACTTGCTGGACTGACCGGCATGCATCAGCATACCAGACCTTCATTCGCAAGTGAATTTCTATAAGTTTCACACCTTCACTGATTAAAAAACAGATAACAGAAAGCTGCACCACTTTGGTGTATGTGAAAAGTGGGGCGGTGTCACCAACTGGCTTGAGGTAGCTCCCGGTTGGGCAACCACCCAGCCAACATCATTTTCTTCTGCTGGTGTTTAGTTCTGGATGCAGTTTAAGATCCCCTAACTCTGTCAGAAGGGACTAATTACCGCCCCAGATCCCAGAGAGAAAACGTGGAACAAATGTCTGTTATGCTGATTTAAGACACTGTCCCTGATACTCAAGAAAACAGCCAAGAAGTGGCTCGTTGAAGATAGAATATGACTGCATAGGCAAGATACCTCCCGGACATAGATTCCCACTTCTGGACAATATGTGTGAACCCCCACTAAATGATACAATAATGTGTGTACTTGATACGCAACACAAACATTTATAAACATTTAGAATTATACGGACAAATTGAGTTTTAAAATACAACAACTGTGTTTATTATTTCTAATCTTGATGATCATATGATGATGATGATTATATTATGGTATACGTAACTTAAGAGGTCACATAGGTCATGCTTCCCCCAGTGAGACGCAGTTC
Organism: Cepaea nemoralis; assembly: GCA_014155875.1. Taxonomy (NCBI): domain Eukaryota; kingdom Metazoa; phylum Mollusca; class Gastropoda; order Stylommatophora; family Helicidae; genus Cepaea; species Cepaea nemoralis. The sequence goes on along the minus strand of JACEFZ010007745.1, from coordinate 88,886 downwards.
ACTGTCAGATTGAAGGAGTCCAAATTGGTCCCTCACAAGGCTAAGTCACTTCCTGATATGGGTTGTTGACTGTCCATTGCTCCTAAGAGATCTGGGTTATAGCTAGGAAATCCTGTCATACGACTTCGTACAGAAGTCCAACAGAACGAAATGTTAATATTTCTCCAGTAGGTATCCTAAGAATGCTATTGTAAATTTGCGTCTCAAGTCTTGCTGGCCATGCATGTAGTTTTATTCTCTTCAGCCCTGGCTAGTTTTCACGTTGGCTAATTACTATGTCCAAGTTCTTGTTAGCTCCACCTATTTTTCATGTTGGACGATTTACCTAGATGGATTAAGTGCCAAATTCTTTTCACCCCTCCTCCTTTCCTGTGGACGGTAGTTTCATTTGTCAATCAAATTGACCGATGCCCCCCCACGCCTGAAACAATGAAACATGCTTTGGCGGCAATGCAGTTGCGTCATTACCTTCCAATCTGCTGTTAACACCCGCCTTCCTGGGTTGCTGGCAAAATGTGTCAGCCCTGTGTTCCTACTTTGCTGCGTATTGCAGTGAGGTGTTAAGCATCTGGTCCTAATTGCCGTCTTTGGATCACACATTTCAGACGGGTCTGGCTGACCCTCTTATCTCCCATTCTGCCGTGGCTGGTTTACACGTTAGGTCATGTTAACCGTAAGGTGTTAGGTATCAGTCCCTATTCCGACCGCAGGATTCTAAACTAACACGTCAATCTCAACTGACTGGCTCCGCGATGTATCAACTGAAAACAGTGAGTTTTCAACCTTTGATAACCCCCGCCGACTGGTGCCATGGTGTCTGGGTGTTACGTTTGATCTGGACATCAAAGCTTTCTCAGACCTAGCATTACAGAAATGATGGGGCCTGCGTGGTCAAAATGTAATTTTCTCTTGTTTGCAATCTCTGTTAGTTTTTCCTTATTCCTTGGTTGGGGACTAGATTATTTTCTGGTGGAGAATTATTCTTTTACATAGAGAATGATAGAATAATTCTTGGGGGCTCTTTAATTCCTTTCAAACTTGTGTCATTCGGATGCTGCCGGGGCTGTCCCGTCACAGGCGGCCATCTTTAAACTGTCCTTATGATGTCACTGTGTTCATCTGCACCTTGATGCCACTTGCTTAACACTCTTGACATTGTTAACAACAATATTAACTTATTACAAGACAATGGCATGTAATTTTAATTTCTATCATGCTTTTAAGGTTTTCATTTAAAGCCCCCTCGTATTCCAGCATATGCCATGAGGTGACCAATTCCCTCCCTCATAGCCTTTCTTCCCTAGACAATTCCCAGAAAAGTATCTGGTATTTGTTTCTTTAAGACTGGGTCAACCTCAGAGACATACAGGTCGGGGCACAAAAATAATTCTTCATCTACGGGCAATTGAGCATTCGCTGCATCTTTTGCTGGATCTGTTCTCCAGGACGCTCTGATGTGGTTAAAAATGAACAGACAGACATATTGGCTGGTGACGCATCATTGAGGGGTGATTTGATGCATGATAAGGCAGATGTGTTGAAATCCTTCTGGGAGCATGTGAATAATGCAGAAGAACAGATAGAACATCATCATCTAGAGAGACTGCAGAAGCAAGTGGTAGTCAGAGGATCTGGTAGACAGTGGTAACTCAGAGGTAAAGCAGGACAGACATATAATCAGATTGCAACAAGCACCATTAGTATTGGACTTCTTCACTGGCTGTTGAAGATGAGGACTGAGCACTTATGGGATGCCCAAAGTGCAGTGATGTCGGTTCTTGACTCATCTCGGGCAATTGAAACTGGACCACAGGCAAGCATGCTAACCAGTTCTAGTTACCTCTACATCTTAGAATAGAAGAGGAAAGACTCAGTATAACGGGGATAATGAACATGCTTGTATTATTCTTGTGTATTTTATTAGATGGGACATGCCTCACAGAAATAAAAAATTGAGTAGGACAAGCTAAAATCTTCTTCTTCTTCTTTAGCGTTCCGAGCCATTGAGGTTCTTTGCTGCAGATACAATCCGTCTTCATTCGTCTCTCTGGTTGACCTTCTCTTGCCAGTCGTTGATTCCAAGTGCTTGTAGGTCTGTATATATATTCTCTCTCCACCATCTTCTTGGTCTACCTCGGGGTCTACGGTCATTTATTTCCTGAGTGTAAGCGAGTTTTGTTTCCCTATTGTCTTCCATTCTTTCTATATGCCCCAGCCATTGTAGTCTATTAGCCTTTATGATACCAGTGATTAGCGGGGACTTAAACAGATCATAAATGTCTTTGTTACTTCTTCTTTTCCACTCTCCACTTTGTGTATCCCTAATGGGTCCAAAGATGCGTCTTAAAACTTTGTTCTCAAAGGTTTATAACAAGGCTTCGTCTCCTTTCATTGTAATCCAGGTTTCAGAGCCATACAGCACAACTGGTCTGATCAGTGTTTCATATATTGTGATTTTGGTGTTACGAGATAGCGCATTTTATTTTAGTAGATGTTGCAGTGCATAGTATATCTTATTTCCAGAATTGATTCTAATTGATATTTCTTCCCTTATGATGTTGGAGCAGTTGAAGATTGTACCCAGGTATTTGTATGTTTCCGTTCTTTTAATGGTCATATTATCTACTTGTATGTGACCAGAGTTTTTAGCCATTCCTTCTCTTGAGATTACCATATATTCTGTCTTATCTTGGTTGATAACCAGCCCCATCTGTTGCGCTTTTTCCTTTAAGTGAGTCAATATTTCCAATGTCTTTTGTTCATTTTCCCCTATAATATCTATATCATCTGCATAACCAAGCAGCTTGGATGTTCCTCCAATATCACATTCCTCCTTTATCTTCCTTACAACTTTCTCTAGAGCCAGATTGAAGAGTAGCGGCGATAGTGCATCACCTTGTTTCAAGCCTGTTGTTATTTGGAAAGGATCTGATTTCCTGCCTTTATATGTTACTATATTATAAGTATCTTCCATGCATAGTCTGGTCATGTTGATTAACTTCCTTGATATTCCAAATTCCTGCATAGCATTCCATAGACTATTCCTATGGACACTATCATAAGCTTTTTTAAAATCCACAACAATGTTATGGAGATCTCTTTTATATTTCAAATTTTTCTTGGCTATTTGTCGTAAGATAAATATCTGATCTATTGTTGATCTGTTTTGTCTTAAATCCGCCTGGTAGTCACCTAATATGTCTTCTGAATATGATTTTAGTCTATTTAGTAATACTGCAGATAGTATCTTATAGCTTGTGGACAGTAGTGATATTCCTCTATAATTTTCACATTGGAACTTGTCTCCTTTCTTAAAGATAGGTAGCAATAATGACTAATTCCAGTTATGGGGTAATTCTTCTGTCCTCCAGATTTTTATTATTAGTTCGTATAGCTTTAGATGTAATGCATGGCCACCTGCCTTTATAAATTCAGCAGCAATTCCATCAGTCCCAGTTGCCTTATTGTTTTTAAGTCGTGTGATTACATATAGGATTTCTTCAAATGTAGGTTCTTCAATTTGTGGTTCACACGTTAGAACCTCTTTCTGTGGGAAAGTGTTACTTGGAGCTTCACAATTTAGTAATTCAACAAAATATTCTTTCCATGTGTTGCACATTTCCTCATTGGTATTTATCATATTCCCATTTTTGTCTTTTAAACCATATGTGTTGTTTTGGTGCCGTCGTTTCATTGACTTCAGTTCTTTAAAAAAAACTTTCTGGATTCGTTTTTCAGGTGATTAGTTTCCATATCTTTGATTATATTACTCATATATTCTCGATTCTGCTGTCGAACTATTTTTGTAGCCTCTTTACATTCATTTCTATATTGCTCTTCCTTTTGGATGTTGTTGATGTCATTTAACCATAAATTGCCTGGCATTCTTTTTCCTAATGACTGCTTCTTCACATTTTTGATTAAACCATCTGTTCTTTCTATGCGTGGTTAACACACCGAGACATTCTTCTGCGGTAGATTGAATTGTATTCTTGATGTTCAACCAAGTTTGGTCAACGCTTTCCTCCAAAGGGTTTTGCAGTTTCAAGTTTACATTTTATTTCATCTGTAAATTTCTCTTTGACTGTAATTTCTTGTAGTTTTTCTCTGTTATATGTTGGGTGTAATCTTTGTAATTTAGTATAGAAATCTCTCTTAAGTTTTATTTTAAATTTTGCTCCAACGAGGAAGTGGTCAGATAAACTAAAATTGGATTTCAAAATTAAGAGCATCTTATGAAATAAGGGATTTCATCATACCTAAAAATAAAAAAAGGAATTTGTGTATGCTGCATAGAATCAATTTTAAGAACAATACCATTACAAAAATAACTGTTTATTACACATACATGTAAACAAAGGAGTACGGCAGGGATACATGTCATGTTGTTCTCAAGCATTTCAGCTTATGCTTATTATACTCTTATACACAGAAATGTGTCTCGTGTCTTGGCGGTGTAATTATAGATCACGGCAGAAGTTTAAACAGAGACCAAGAAGAGAATAGGAATAGTACAAAATATTTTCAACAACATTAAAAAATGTGAAGATTTAAACAGATAAATAACACATTCATTAACATGAGAATTGTCAAATGCTATATAGCATAGCAGAGTCCACTGGAATCTGGATTCGATATATCATATATGAAGCCCACAAACGGGCACTCCCCCCGCTGTTTATACTTCATCTAGACACCGCAAGGTTCAAGAGGAACAAGATGAGATTTTATATATATATATATAACACTACTGTATGGATGGCTCATACACCTGGACAATGAACAAGCAAATGGAAAGTGGAGATGCGGATATGCAAAATGATGTTATAATAAATAATATATATCAATTATAATCTGTCAAAAAAAATGTCATTTACTGCCTATAGTACCTTACGGTCTAGGACGGGGGAGGGGGGGGGGGGGGTGTCTTGAGCCTGAGGAATTAAGGCCGCATGGCTAGTGCAGTCACAGCGAACTGTGCAAGATTAGAGTTTTCTTTTCGCCCCGGACAGAAAATCCCCCCCCCCAAATCTTACAGAGGATTCGAACCCGGGTCTCCCGAATGAGAGCCCGGCGTTCTAGCCACTCGGCCAGCAGCTCCCCTCAATTATAATCATGCAAACAAAAACAATCAAATACAGCAGAGCTTCTAGGGAAGCTTAAAGAGAAAAAAATGTGGACATCAGAGGACAAGCTAAACACCAACCTTAAAAAAGATGTCGTGAACAGAATGGTTTATTAGTACGAATATTTTTTTTTTCTGGCTTTGAGGCGAAGGAGTTACGGGACGCAGTTCCCACATACACGCTTTCGAAACACAGCTGCAGACAATTTGGCAGAAAACCGCCTTGTGTTGTTTTTTTACGAAATGGCATGGATGCCGGTCGTTCAGAAAGCAATGGAAAACTACTGAACGTAAACTTGTCAAGTGATCACAACAGCAAAAAATATTGGTGTTGATGTGACGCCCTGTAAAGGATATGCAACTATGTTTTTATTCTTTAATACAAGGGAAATAATTCCATCTAGGTTGAAATCATATTTCTTTCTGATTTAGCAATCAAGGGGAACAATTATAGATTTCACTATACTTGTACCGATAGCTATTTTGCAAGACAAGTATATGTTTATTCCAGTAACAATTGTATTTATATTTTGGATGGTATCAAGTGAATGTTACCATTATAAAATCTTTACACATTTTTGATTATTATTTGAAATTTCAGACACTAAATTTGTCTGTAATATATATTTTTTAGTAAATTATTTATTTCTTTATCTGCTAGGCAGCATCTGTCTAAAGAAATGTTGGGTTTGCTCTGGTTTCTCTTCACAACGTATACATCTTTCGTTTTGCCTTGATTAGGGTCTTCTTCTTCTTGGGGTACCAAACTTACAGAATGTGTTGAACACAGAAAAAAATAAAAATCTTACTAAAGATTTCCAGTGGAGAGGAGCAATATAATGAGTCTAAAGATGTTTTTTCTAATCCCTACCCAGTAGGGCACACATCAACAAAGCATGAATGGTAACAATCTCCAGGTATTCACTGCATAGTTACTTAGACAGGTTTCTTGTCTGCCCAGTAGTCATGGATTTTCTTCCGCATTATACAAACTAACCTGGGCTCCCAGCCTAAATATCACAATGAAATGCCTTGCTGGCTGGCATGCGCAATCGTGCTTCTACACATATTACCATCTCCAACGGCATGGACCATTTCATGTGTTGACTCCCTTCCGTGCCAAGACACAAGACTCGCACATTTTTCTCTCGCTGTCTTACTCTATCTCCCTCTTTCCAAAAATCTATCCTGTTTTCACATGTTCCAGTGTTTGTCCTCTAACAATGTGGCCAAAATATTATGACTGCCCCCCTGCTGATGTTTGTGATAAGTTGTCTTTGCGACTTAGCCTCCCTCAAAGTGTCTAGATTGCTCATTTTGGCTGTCTCATGAATTGTCCCCATTCTTCTCATCATCATCAAGTGCCTTGCCGGCTGGCGTAGACGTTCATGGCTCTCCACAGATCTCGGTCTTTGGTGTTCTGGATCAACTCTGCTGATGATATTCCTCCATGCCCACCGTCTCAATCCGTCCAGCATCATTTCTCTTGGTCTGCCTCTGCCTCTCTTCCCCTCGATCTTTCCAGTTGTCACGATGTTCTCCAATGCCTCTCTTCTCATCACATGACCAAAGAAAGCTGTTTGTCTCTTTCTTATTGTTGTATATAGTGTTCTAGTTTCACTAGCCTCTTTCAGGCAATCATTGTTAGTTACTCTGGCAGTCCAAGAAATTCGCAACATTCGTCTTAAAAACCACATCTCTGTTGCTTCTAAGTTCTTCCTAATTTGTTCATTTACATTCCAAGATTCACTGCCATACAGCAAAACTGGTTCTATATAGCATTTTAGCATTCTCTTTCTTACATTCATTGATAGCGACTTATTGTATCAGATATTCTTCATTTTCTGAAATGCAGGCTTTTGCCTGCCCTATTCTGCTCTTAATCTCTGTTGTACATCTTCCATCCGATGTTATAAGTGCCCCTAGGTATTTAAAATTATCCACTTGGTTGAGAATTTCCCCTTATATTTCTATGTCACATTTTGGTGTCCCCATTTTCTTTGATATCACCATTGTTACTGTTTTCTTGATATTTAAGGAGAGTCCTTTCTGTGCACTCTCTGTTACTACAATGTCCAATAATTGTTGTAGGTCTGTTGCATTATCCGCCACCAATATGTCATCTGCATGGCGTATATTGTTTATATTATATTACATCCTCCGATTAGTATTCCTGGCTTCTCTTTGATCTCTCTCATTCTACTTCGCTATATAGGGAGAAGAGATCGGGTGACAGGACACACCCCTGTCGTACTCCTAGCTTTATCTGTTCGTAACTACCCTCTTTACTTCCCATTTTAATTGCTGCTACTTGGTTCCAGTATATATTCTTTATTATTCTTAAATCTTTCCCTTCAATGTTGATATCTTTCAAAATTTTAATCAGCTCATCATGTTTTACTTTATCAAATGCCTTAGTATATTCTATTGTCGTAAGTAATCCTTTATTACTTTAGTGTCGTCCCTGGAGTGAGGGGAATCAACACCCACAATTTTATTAACCCAATATTATTGTCCTAGAGAAACCACCAGAATCCGTACGCAAAACTCCTTCAGTCTGTAGACACCTCTTTCTTACTCTCACTCACCCCTGGATCATGCCCCCTCTCATTCTTCTCCAATACAACATACTCAATAACTCTAGCTTTAACAAATAAATACAACAATTAATTTATTAAAACAAAGAGTATGTGTGTGAGAGGTGTGTGTGTAATGTGTAGAATGTGTGTAGAATATTCTAATGTGTATGTAGAATTAGACCAGTGAATCAGGAGCAAAGTCTGTCACATCACTGTGCTGAGCACACAACAGCACCATGTATTCCAGACAGTGAACCTCACCCAGAAGATGTTTCTCCGTCCACGTGACAACTTTCTCCAATAACACTCGAACAAACAGGATGCTGGTCATCAGTTAGACACTGTTTGAACTTGGTCTTCACTCTCACAAACACGGTGAAGTTACTCTGTTTAATAATGTTTGTTGAACAGAGAATCTTTCAATTAACTGAAATGTCACTTGGGGAAAATCTACTGTTCACGAGTCTCTGATTATAAAATTTTCCCCATCTTTAAAAAAACAACCTATTACTGTTTTTAGGTAGATGTGTATATATATATATATATATATATATATATATATATATATATATATATATATATATATATATATATATATATATATATGTCCTTGGTATATGAGATATGAATCTTCGGTGATGAAGCTTATCCACTTATGTTCATCAAGTCCGGCTCAGCAGAAGCCAGGTTTCTGCAGACCAACTAGGTTCTGAGCCCCGTGTAAAAGCCTCTCAGTAACCTCTGTCTTCATTCCGTGAGCCATCATTGTATAAAACTTTGAAACTGCTTCTTTGTAATAAATCATCTCACACTCAAGTGGAACCTGTTGAGTAGAGAACATCATGGTGAGAGCAACTCAATCCTGACCGTAATTAGGTGAGTGTAGGCCAATAGCAACACTCAGATCTATAATAGAGATCTGATCTCTGTCATATGGCCAAATAGCTCATCATATTGGTCTTAGACATGGCAACACCAGGAAAGAATAAAGGAACGGGTAGAAACCCAGCAGATGCCCTACTGGAAGATCCTACCTTTTCATATTCCCCTCCTCCCTCCCAACCATCCTCAATCTCTTTAATTATTATCCCACTACATTGTCCTCAACTCCCCGAGTAAAATGATATATCACACAAGCTAGTTAAAGCCATACAATATGACACTAGTGCCAACGCTCCTATAATACTTTCTAGCACATAGCACATATGTCTTAACCCCTATCCACATTCACTCTAGCTGGATTCTCTCTCTAACAATATCTCCGTCCTCTAATTAAAGATCCCGTGTCAAAAGACCCCGTTGTCAGGAGATCCCGCTGTCAAAAGATCCCGTCTACAAGAGATCCCACTTACAAGAGATCTCGCTGTCCAAAGATCACGTTTACAAGCCCCCAATAATTGTCGTAAGTAATCCTTTATTACTTTATTGTCGTCCCTGGAGTGAGGGGAATCAACACCCACAATTTTATTAACCCAATATTATTGTCCTAGAGAAACCACCAGAATCCGTACACAAAACTCCTTCAGTCTGTAGACACCTCTTTCTTACTCTCACTCACCCCTGGATCATGCCCCCTCTCATTCTTCCCCAATACAACATACTCAATAACTCTAGCTTTAACAAATAAATACAACAATTAATTTATTAAAACAAAGAGTATGTGTGTGAGAGGTGTGTGTGTGATGTGTAGAATGTGTGTAGAATATTCTAATGTGTATGTAGAATTAGACCAGTGAATCAGGAGCAATGTCTGTCACATCACTGTGCTGAGCACACAACAGCACATGTATTCCAGACAGTGAACCTCACCCAGAAGATGTTTCTCCGTCCACGTGACAACTTTCTCCAATAACGCTCGAACAAACAGGATGCTGGTCATCAGTTAGACACTGTTTGAACTTGGTCTTCACTCTCACAAACACGGTGAAGTTACTCTGTTTAATAATGTTTGTTGAACAGAGAATCTTTCAATTAACTGAAATGTCACTAGGGGAAAATCTACTGTTCACGAGTTTCTGATTATAAAATTTTCCCCATCTTTAAAAAAACAACCTATTACTGTTTTTAGGTAGATGTGTGTATATATATATGTCCTTGGTATATGAGTTATGAATCTTCGGTGATGAAGCTTATCACTCAGTAAACACAACACTTATGTTCATCAAGTCCAGCTCAGCAGAAGCCAGGTTTCTGCAGACCAACTAGGTTCTGAGCCCCGTGTAAAAGCCTCTCAGTAACCTCTGTCTTCATTCCGTGAGCCATCATTGTATAAAACTTTGAAACTGCTTCTTTGTAATAAATCATCTCACACTCAAGTGGAACCTGTTGAGTAGAGAACATCATGGTGAGAGCAACTCAATCCTGACCGTAATTAGGTGAGTGTAGGCCAATAGCAGCACTCAGATCTATAATAGAGATCCGATCTCTGTCATACGGCCAAATAGCTCATCACATTGGTCTTAGACATGGCAACACCAGGAAAGAATAAAGGAACGGGTAGAAACCCAGCAGATGCCCTACTGGAAGATCCTACCTTTTCACATTCCCCTCCTCCCTCCCAACCATCCTCAATCTCTTTAATTATTATCCCACTACACTGTCCTCAACTCCCCGAGTAAAATGATATATCACACAAGCTAGTTAAAGCCATACAATAGGACACTAGTGCCGACGCTCCCATAATACTTTCTAGCACTGAACCTAAAGAACATTCTATCACCGCACCTATAATACATTGTATCACCACACAGTACTGTACTCTATTCCTAATCATACTCTAAGTTAGATATGATTAATAGAATACCATATGCCTATTCTGGTTGATGATTGAGACTATGCAATCCCAGACTGGATCTATGTCCGCCGATACATTATCAACACTTTGACACTATAATCTCTTTCTCTGAACACAACTCGGAAACTGCACCGATTCTTAAAACTTCAGAAATCTTGGTCGACTAACGCAACTTGTTTACTTCAACTGGTTTTATATTGGGCTTGAGTGACGTCACCAAATTTTCTAGATGCAGAGGCGTCGAGAGGTTGTTTTTCTCTGTATTTTTCCCAACTCAATGTGAACATCTGGCTGGTGTCCCCTTTCATCTGGGAAATTGTCTCCTGTCTGTGATCTAGAGACCTTCTCCACATCACAAGACTCCATCCGACGTCTGGCCAGACATTCCGTCTATCACTTCAAAGGCTGACTCCCGCCTTGTAGACGGATGGCGCCATTGTACATTTCTCGAGCAACAACTTGTTAACAAAATGCCGACCGGGGTTAGATATTTTGACGCGACTTATTTTGCTCCTCAGTCTATACAACATCAAAGGGTTGCCTGTTTTTGCAGACGAATGTCAGGTCTTGTTTTTCATCGATCGAAACTATCAAGTTTATTTTTCGTGACATCTATGAAGCATAAATATATGTCCCTCTGTTTCTCTATTGACCTTTCTATTAGTGTTCGTAATATATATATATATTGCATTGTTTGTACCCTTTCCTTCCATAAAACCGTACTGTTCTTCACTAATTTCCATTTTTATTTTCTTTCTTGTTCTTCTCATTATAATTCTGAGTAGAAGCTTAGTGACATGGTTTATGAGGTTAATTGTACGAAAATCTTCACATTCAATTGCTCCTGGTCTCTTTGGTATTGCTATAAATACAGATTTTACCATATCGCTCGGTAAATATCCACTGTTGTAAATATCATTTAGCATTTTGGTTAATATATCTACCCCAAATTCTCCCAATACTTCTAATTCTTCTACTGTGATTTCATCTGGCCCAGCTGTTTTTCCTTTCTTCATATGTTTCATAGCATCAGCGACTTCTTCTTTTAGAATAGGTGGGCCTTCGAAGTTACTTTCTTCTGTTAATTTTTCCCTTTCTCCATTATATAATTCTCTTATATACTCATTCCACCTCTTCATTATAGCACCTTCCTCCAATAATATCTTTCCTGTTTTTGATTTCAAACACCCTGTATTTATTCTTATTTTTCTTCCTGTGAGCTCACTGATTTGTCTGTGTATACTTTTTTTATCTTTAATGGAATTTAATTCAATTTGTTTGCATTGCTCGTTTAACCAACTTTCTTTTGCCTTCACACATTTATCTCTTATTTCTTTATTTATCTTAGCATACTCTTGTTTGTCATTTTTATTCTGTTTCCTTTTGTCCATCAGCATTAAGATTTCTTCATTCATCCATTTTTTCTTAGCTTTTTGGCTTCTCTCCGGTAATATTTCTTTGCTAGTTTGATGAATGGAGTCCCTTAACATTTCCCATTGATCATTTATACTCTGTATTTTAGCTATTGCATTGTACCTATTTTTCACAGTCACTCTGTATTGTTCTTGAATTTCTTTATCTACTTTCAGAACCTCTTTATTAAGTCTCAAGGTTCTTAACCATTTTTTCCCTCTCTTTAATCTTACTTTTATTTGTCCACATAGTGGTACATGATCACTATTACCGTCAGCACCAGGCATTGTCTTTACATTAATTAATGCATTTCTAAATCTTTTATTAATAAGTATGTAGTCAATTTGGTTGCGTATTTTCATATCAGGGCTTTTCCATGTGTATAGTCGTCTTTTATGGTGTTTAAACCATGTGTTTCCAATTATCATATCATTAATATTTGCCCATTCTATTAGTTTCTCTCCTCGTTCATTTCTTGTACCTAAACCGTAATTCCCCACTATATCCTCTATTTTTCCCTTTCCTACTTTTGCATTAAAATCTCCCAGTATTATTTTTATTTCTTGTGATCCAATTTGAGCTATTGCCATTTCTATTTCATCGTAAAAGTGTTGTATTTCTTCTTCACTACTGCTTGTTGTTGGTGCATATACTTGTATAATATTTATATCTATTGGTTTGCCTTTGATTTTGACCATTATAACTCTATCTGAAATACACCAGTATCCATTAATTGACTTGGCTGTTTTTTCATCAAATATTATTTCTACACCTTTTTCATGTGTGTCCCCTCCAGAATAAATTATTGTGTGTTTGTCGGTTATAATTTTGCCAGATCCCTTCCATCTCATCTCACTTATGCCTAGTATATTCATTTTCATGTTTTCCATTTCTCTTAGAACATTGTTTAACTTTCCTAGCTCATTTAATGTCCTAACATTCCATGTTCCTACTCTAAATTTATTTAGTTTAGTTATAGTTTTAGTTTTGCCATCAGTAGCTGGATGACGGTCTGGTGTCACCTGTGGCTCATGACTGTCCCTACCGGACGAGGATGTCCTAAGACAGCCATTAACGTCGTTCACTATTTCTGAAATGTGTGTCGCCATGAAATCTTGGGAAGATAATGTGGTGGTTTCCCCTTGCCTTCCACATTCACATGGTGGTCTTTTAACTCTGCCTTTAACAGCCATTTCCAACTGTCAGGACAAGTGAGTGCCCTGCTCTGCTCAGCTGCAGAGTTGTCCACTTATTCCGGTGGATACTCGGTCCCCAGAGCTGTGTTAGCCACACCGTAGTGTGTTTCCATCCTCTACCACGTGGAGGTGCAGTTAGGATTTTCCCTTCATAATGTTATGGTCTATGACCAAAACTCTCCAGTACTTTTAGAGGATTCTTCTTTTCTTCTATAGACTATAAAACCACATCTCCAAAGCTTTTCCCTATATTTTTTAGTCACCCCCCCCCCCCCCCCCCCTTTCCCGAATTCGTAGCTGTGTATGTAAAACTGGTTCACATGTAACGTGCAAACAGACTGAAATAAGCACCAGGAAATGTCTTAGTCAATGCATACATTGGCACCTTGCCGTCTTGACAGACGATAGTTTGTGCTTTAAAAAGGCATAATAACTTTTACTTATGGCGGTAGCGAGTGTGACTGATAAGGCCAATTTGCGTTGTAAATGTCCGTTCACAGTGGGTGCATGTGAACACGTGGTCATTTCCACAATGGTGGAAGTTCAACACAAAGGCAGCCTATAACTGCAAGGAATATTCTATCTAGTTAAGCGGTAAGCGAGCCACACTGCCACCGTCGTAGGGGCAAAGGAATCAGCACATTTCTGTCTTTGTCACCGAGGATTGGGAAATATTACCAGAGTCAGGGACAAAAGTTCATTAAGCTACACAGCATAAAGGGAGGCTATATCTCATAGGACAAAGATCTTTGGACCCTTTGTCAGCCAGGAAGTGGAAAGTATGAGCATAGCCAAGGCAAAAGTTCATTTAACCTCCACGCCATATAAATCTTATGTCGTGATGATGTTACCACCCATTGCGGATAACTCATCACGAAGTCTTTGTCCGTTTGGTTTGTTTCTCTCTCTATCTCCATCGCTCCCCCTCTCTTTCTCTCTATATCGATATCCCACTCTCTCCTCCCCTTCTCTCTCTCTCTGTCACCCTCTCTCCCTCCTCTCTCTATATCTCCCCTGTCTAACTCCCATCCCCCATCCCTCTCTCCCCTCCCCATCTCTCTCCCATACCCCATATCTCTCCATTTCCCCTATCCTCCTCTCTTTCCCTTCCCCTATCTCTCTCGCCTCCCCCTCCCCATCTCTCTCCCCCTTCCTGTCTCTCTCGCTATTCCGCTGTGATACCTTTATTAACTGATTCAGTGCCAAAAGATAATATATCCCCAAACGTGACCTTCCATTTGAACAGAAAGCTATATCGCCATACTAGGGTCATCGATGCTCAATGAACAAATATTTACATTATAGTACTTGTTCATGTGATTGTGTACAATGTTTGGTGCAAACCTACTTGGTGCTGTGTCAGTTAAACTAGTTTAAATTCGATCATTTCTAGTTTTCATAATGTTAAATGTTAAGAAAAATCTTTTGTTGTAATTTCATTTTAATAAGTCAATCTCTATATGCTCTAGGTGTGAATGAGAATACTTGGAATATAAAAGTTCTATTGAAAATTGTAGAATGCACAGGAGAAGATGATCACTCCATCATCATCATCATCATCATCATCATCATCATCATCAAGTCACAGCAAGTAATGTGTAGGTAATTGTACCATGCCATGAATATAATATTATCATATTAATGCATTTGTTGTATTCGGAAATGTAAAGGAAGACATGCAATGCAAGCTGCGAATACACTGGTTTGTATGGAATAAAAGTGTTAAAAAACGTACTAATGATTTCCATGGAGCGGAGTAATATAATGAGTCCAACAGCTATTTTAGAAAACTGACACTGTCTATCAAAATTATCATTTAACATGTGGTGAGAAATTATGCAATTTCCAAAATGGTAAGTATGAAACTTCTCCTGGAGAGTGGGTGTGGTACTTTTACAGTGAGCTGTATATAACTGAAGTTTTATACAGCACTTAACAATCACCAGCTTCGTCAGCTTTCTGCATGTAATTTCAACATGAATAATAAAGACAGATAAAGATGTGTGGAGAGTTTAAGCAACTATACAACATATATATATATATATATATATATATATATATTATATATATATATATATATATATATATATATATATATATATATATATATATATATATATATCATGTGCCATGTCGGAAAGCGTGGGCGGTCATGACTCGCCATTTCACTCGAACAACAGAGTAATGGATCAGCTCAGTGTTCCTTCTTGTCCATGCCATGTGGCCAAGATATCCAGGTACTTTCCTCTCGGTCTTCCTCTTGAACTGTTCCCTTCGATCTTGCCAGTTGTCACCAAGTTCTCCAATCCATTTCTTCTCATAACATGTCCAAAATATTTTGACTGTCCACGTCTAATTTCTCTAATCAATTTACGATTTTCATTTGTCTCCTGTAGTACTTGGTCATTGGTTTTTCTATCTGTCCTTGGTATTCTTTGCATTTTCCTCAGAAACCACATTTCTGCAGCCATCTGATGTTTCTCAGCTTGACTGCTCATTGTCCAAGTTTCACATCCATACAAAAGAACAGGCTCTGCGTATCCCCTCAACACTCTGTTGGCTGTGAAATCCAACAACTTAGCAAAAAACACCAAAACAATCTGTTGATGCTACATAAGTATAGCTCTAGAGAAGAATGAAGAAAACTGAAAATATGTTGGAAGCAGAAATAGGTATACATTCTGAAAGTTGCTAAGGCACAAAGATAACTTAACACAAAAATCAGAAAGAGGCAGTTGACATTTTTGGCCACAATTTGAGAAGAAAACAAAACTTGAACACATTGTAACAACTTAAAAATGTATAGAGAGACAGAGGAAGATGGTATAACAGGATTCATCGCAGTGCTTTATTTTGGCAAAGAAAAATGACAGCACACAAAACCGACACATCCTGTTGCAGCATCACAAAATGTGGAGAAATACAACAACCCTTGCCAGCCATCAATTAAGTGATTATGATGATGATGAATGGAGCGCATATGTCAGAGCCTAGCTATGCAGCGACATCGTTACGGCACCCGGCGGACAAGAGTTGTCGGCTGGCGAGATTGTTACCTGACACGCGACCAGCGGTCAGGCTGACGACAGACGCACGCAAGCCACGTGACCACACCAGAGGCAGTGGGCCGTGTGCGAGATAGCGGCAGACCAAGCTGGGACAGGACATCGAAAGGACGTGTGTGATGAGAGCAAGGCGTTTGTGTGAATCTCCGTGGTTGTAAGCCGAACGACTGATATCTTGAGCGCCAGACCTATGAGCTGTATTGTGGTTGTGAGTTATATATTGTAGATCGTTGTAATTATCGTTCTGTATTTAATGTGGCAATAAATCCATAGAACTTGTGTTGCTGTGTCTCACGTCGAATCACGTTATACGTTATACTTGTACTGTCTCACACGTGTTAGCCAACGAGCCGAATAGAAGATCCTGTACTTGTAAAATTGGTCAAGGTTATAGTGATGTACATGTGATCGGAAAAGTCTCAGTGTGATCCATTTCTACATTGTTTAAATATGTTTAAAATCATTAGTAAATGTGCAGTACATATTGTTTGAGCCTGTAAGCGTGTTAAACATTTGTGATTTGTGAAAATTGTCAACGTTTGACCTTGTCAACATTGTGATTTTGTCGCCATTTTGACCTTGTCGCCATCTTGTAAACTTGATGTCTATGTCCTTACTGAATGTCATCTTGATGTAAGTGATGTGTCAGCAATGTTATTGAGTGTTCAAATACAAATAGATTGTCTTTGTATATTGAGTTTGTGGAACGCAAAGAGTTTTGGAAAGAGTGTAACTTCTGTTGAAAGAAACACTGTTGACGACAAATTTACGACATACAATTATACTCGACGCCAACCAAACCTTAACAACACTTAGTGACTTGCAGGCACACACCAACAAACACACGCTAACTTATTTCTCTCCAAAAACAAAGCAGGTTTTTCCATACCATCCATAACCCTGCCGTAGAGGTCATTAGTGGTTTTGAAGTACGACCCTACAGTTTTCTAGCCCGATTGCCCAACCATTCGTCACCATATCCAAGGGCACTTAAGTATATTTTTCTTCACTTTAACTTTACGTATGCATTAGTGGGCACGCATCGTATAGTCAAATCAATTGTAAGTTGTTTTTCTACTAACCATTTATAATATATTGTGTGTGGTTAATTGTCATTGACGTATTCTCTCCATCATGTCGTCATTATTTGATTTCATCGATATGGGTTTAAAATTAAAGTTAGAAGGTGATGAATTAACTCAATGGAGTGAGAAGAAATACGCTGAATACTGTGAACGCGAAGAAAGAGCAGCTGAAAGAGCTCTAAAACAAGCAGAAATGGCTGCCAAGCAAGCTGAGGCAGAAACAGCCTTGAAACAGGCAGAGATTGAAAAAGCTGCCAAACAAGCAGAGGCAGAAACAGAGCTGAAAAAGGCAGAAATAGCAGCTCAGAGTAAGAGGGAAGAACTTGAATTACAGTTGAAAATGAAACAACTCGACACTGAGACTGCAATAAATAAAGAGTCAAAGAAATCTGAAAGACTGGAAAAAGAAAACCAGTATAAGAAGTATCAAGGTATCGTTCGTAACTATACCTCGGGTGACTGCATAGCAGCCTTTACCCAAAATTTTGAGACATTAATGGAACATTACCAAGTTCCACTTTCGGAATGGAATATTCTATATATGAGGAGTCTATCTGGGGAACCTCTTAAAGTCATTGAAACCATCCCCAAAGACCTCAGAAAAGAGTACCATTATATTAAATCTAAAATAATGGCACATTTCATGTTAGACGAGGCAGGGTACAGAGAACAATTCAGTAAACTGAGTCCAAAACCAACTCAAACGTTCTCTGACTACCTCTGTTTAGTCCGAGACATTTTCAGCAAATGGACTTCATCAGCCAAAATTAACAAAAATTATGATAAATTAGAAGATCTCATCATTCAAGATAAAGTTATTTCTTCTGTCCCATCATCTTTTTCTAAGTTCTTACAGGAGAATGAATGTACAAGTGTGGAAGAAATGGAAAGACGTGGGTCAGCCTATTATACGGCAAATAAACAGTGTTTTGCCACTGAAGCTACTGACAGTAACTGGGTAGCAGCAGCCAACTATGAGAACAACTATAGTAGGCAAAAACCGAACAGGCCTACCTCTGATAGAGTTAGACAATGCACTCACTGTAAATTGTCTCACCATTTGAACGAGATGTGCGATAAAAACCCAGGGTACCCAACATACTTGCAAAATATGGTAAACAGACAAGACATAGAATGTAGATCGTTCAAAAGTGCACGTAAATGTTTTCTCTGCAAGGCTTACGGTCACTATCGTATGGATTGTAGAGGCAGGCATATGACCAACAAAGCCAATGCCGCCTTGTTCGATAGCTCAGCGTCAGAAGACGAAAATCCAGAAAAACATCCTGTACATGCAGCACAGTCGTGTGATGTATTTACTTCTAACACTTGCACTGTCTGTAATACTTTCTTTGAAAATGGTATCTTAACATGCGGGCACGCCGTCCCTATTGCCAATGAGGAAGCTAACTTGGCAATAGACTCAAAATGCAGTTCAGCAAAGAACGTAAGAAAAGTGAACATCACAGACATGAAGACAACACCAGACTTTGTACCATATTGTAATAATGTTGTTAACATCACTCAACCTCATTCTTTATATAAAGAGGTCAATGCTCAACAAGAAAGTGAGGAATTCAACAAAACCTCAAAACTGTCATTAGGAAAATTAACATTCCATAAAGGTTACATCAATGACACAGTATGCACATGTGTACGCGACACAGGGTCCTGTCTTATCGGTCTTCGAAAGACCTTAGCTGATCCTAAAGACTACCTAGATGAGTACATCTATTGCAAAACTGTTTCAGGGACAGTAGAGAAATATCCCATGGCATGGGCCAATATAAAATCACCTTTCTTATCAGGCAGAGTAACTTGTGCTTTATTAGACAATCCATGTTGTGATTTATTAATTGGAAATGTATTGAATGTGACAGATTACATAGAGTCCAAACCTCACACAAGTCAAAATGTTAACACCACAACAAATACTGCCTTAACTACCCCACTCATCATACAACAACATGATGAACAGACCAAGTTACCACACCATACCAACGTGATTACCATCTCAGAACAAGAAGAAACAGAAACAGGTGTGTATCAGCACAAAGAAAAAGGTGCAGAAAACAAACAATTCACAACAGCGATGAAAGATCATAAATCATCATGGTATACACTATACCTCCTGTATTCCCTGTTAACTACACACATAACCAAGTGCACACAGTGGATAGTTATACTTGCACTAGTGAGCGTGTATACAAAACAAATGCCATCACAAACAGTTATATTTCCACATCATCATGACTCAACACAGATGATATTACTCATGACAAACCAGCAGACTTTGTTACTTATGTCATTACTGTTGAACCAAATTTTGTTACTGCCACTCATAATCTCTATGTTAATTCAACGCATACGAATACCTATGCTGAACAATGTAAAACATCAGTCGGTGGAATTACTGACAAAAATCAGCAACAAATTACCCTACATATTTTGGAAAATATACGCAAATTGCAAAAGATCATACAAACATGCACGATTACATTTCACAACTATACATGGTGTATTATTATTGTTTGAACTATTGAATGTATACACACATGTACGAGTGCAGGTTTGGAGATAGCACTCAAAATGATCTCAACATGAAATTTGAAAATCCTTTTGGAAGAGTTTAACCGTAACCCACTCTATATCTTTAAATCCAGTAATTTCAGACTATCCTTGTCTGCCATACGACTCCTCCTATCTGACATTCCTAATATCATTCACTATGCTGACGACATCTGTGTCCATACAGAGACAACGACGGAACTATAACATTGACACCTGGACAGGACGTTCTACTACTACTACCTAGTATCAGACAACACTGACTAACAGTGAAGCCTTCAAAGGTGAGCATGGCTTACCAAGAGATATCATTTTTGGGGTACAGAATATCCAATGGCTTTGTCATGACAGACAACAAAATTGTCTCCAAAATTCTAAAACTGTCACTTCCAACAAATAAGAAACAAGTCCGTAGTTTGTTGGGACTTATCAACTATTACAGAAACTTTATTCCTGACTTTTCAGAACTGACTGAGGTTTTTTCTAACTTACTAACCAAGGATAAACCCGAAAATGTTGTAAACGATGAATGCCTACGAAATGCATTTCATAAAGTTTTGGCTCACTTTTCTGATAAGAATTCCAAAAATCTTATTCTTAAATTGCCCAACATTCATTTACCTTTCAGGTTAAGAACAGATGCTAGCTCCGTTGCCATTGGGGCAGTCCTGTTGCAGGAATACAACAACATCCTGCATCCAATTTGCTTCCTATCAAGAAAACTAAGGCCTAGAGAGCGGGCATGGTCCATTCCGCAATTAGAGGCATTGGCCTTAGTAGAAAGTGTGACGAAGCTGTCCAGATATCTTCTAGGACGTCACTTTATCATCGAAACTGACAACAGTCCATTACGGTATATAAATGCCGGAGTACCATCAAATAATATGATTGCTCGCTGGTCCTTAAAGCTTCAAAATTTCAGTTTCGAAGTTCGCCATATTCCCGGCAGAATGAATACAATCGCCGACCTTTTGTCCCGTTGTCCTACCGACCCAGTAAGCAATGTCTGAGTGCACTGTGAAATATTACACTCAGCCCAACACAGCCACCAATGAGTGAATTTTGTTGCCATTCACCTACTGTGTAAGGTCTATTATTAAAATTGTGATACGGTTTACAAACCGACATGTATAATATACTTATTTTAATCAAGTCATATAATGAGTGTAGTATAATTGTGTAGTGTGTGTTAGAAAGAGAACAATATTAATTGTATATATACACCAAGAACAGTGTCACAGACGCTTAACCACTTACCAGAAGCGAACTTTACCATTGTGACATCTGTGAGTGATTTTCTTCACCGTCATATTTTAACGACATGTGCAAATGTGGACCGAACATTGACTCCTACACCACCTCTGCAGCGAATTTAATCCAAATTGTTCGACGTTTGAACATCCGAAATAAGAACAGTTCGATCATTATCCATAAGTTGTGAACACATCGGAAACAAGAACATTCCACCATAATCCGAGAGTTGTGATACTATAACATCAAACACGAACTTTGATAACGCTTTACCATCCGAAACAGTTGTGTTCAAACACCATAACAGCAACTAAATTTTGCGTTTCGTGTGTATTTCCGGTGTAATTTAAAAAGTATAGCAAAATTAGCAGACGATATACAAATTTTCAAAAATTTATGACAATTGTAAAATCCTTTTGAATCTATAAAATATAATACACAAATTTGGTACTTATTTATTTTGATTAGTGTAATCTTAGAATCATATCTTGATTAACGTATTCATATTACCGACTTTTTCTCGTTAATGTGAAGAAACGTCAAGCAATGACGCTAAGAAATTAAATAATTATTGTAATGTATAGAATTTCTTGAATGCCAAAATTACTTCCCTTGCATTAGTGAATTACATCAAGGGCCATAATTTGAAACATATTCATTAATGTGTATTGTATAGATAGACATTTTGTTGCTCAAATGGTTATCACAGCAGGTAGGCGTCCACCAAGCATGTCATAGAGCTGCCAACATTGCAAACCAACATAAGAGCTCCTGACCAAATGAGGGCAGAGTTTAAGTGTTTAATACGACTAAGACAAAGCCGTATTTCAGTCTGGCTAGATGGCTGTTGCAAAACAATCATATTATTACGTTTTTTTTCAAATAGCTGCGAGGTAGATGCGTGAAGCTGGTGCTACTGATCTGACTGGGTATTATTGCAATGGAGGTAACCAGGCATCAGGGGGATGAAACCTGAATTGTGTTAAAAGTTGTACTTCATGTGTCAGTTCAATGCAACTTACATTTTGTGTATATATTTCCATGCCTTATATGTATTTTCATGCATAACACTGGGAAAAAGTAGTCTCTGACATGAAATTAACACTACCCCAGTATATACATACATCATGAATGAAAGATGGCATCTTTCATTGAGGTACCCGGGGAGAATGTCAGAGCCTAGCTATGCAGCAACATCGTTACGGCACCCGGCGGACAAGAGTTGTCGGCTGGCGAGATTGTTACCTGACACGCGACCAGCGGTCAGGCTGACGACAGACGCACGCAAGCCACGTGACCACACCAGAGGCAGTGGGCCGTGTGCGAGATAGCGGCAGACCAAGCTGGGACAGGACATCGAAAGGACGTGTGTGATGAGAGCAAGGCGTTTGTGTGAATCTCCGTGGTTGTAAGCCGAACGACTGATATCTTGAGCGCTAGACCTATGAGCTGTATTGTGGTTGTGAGTTATATATTGTAGATCGTTGTAATTATCGTTCTGTATTTAATGTGGCAATAAATCCATAGAACTTGTGTTGCTGTGTCTCACGTCGAATCACGTTATACGTTATACTTGTACTGTCTCACACGTGTTAGCCAACGAGCCGAATAGAAGATCCTGACACATAATTGCAATCTGGCATAAATGGCAAGCAGATGCAACAACAGTAACCTAATACAAATTTGGAAACCTACCAGAGACTGTTCATAAAATCTGTACACCGACAGGAAGAGATGCTTCAGGTATCGGTCCTCCAGACTCGCAGGTCGTGTCTCTTTTTTTAAGAAACTCAAAGTTCTCTGCTCTTGAGGTCGTACTTGCTCCTCACGAGCTGCAACACAAGGTCAAGGCTATGTTTATATGAACACAAATCAACAAATTGAACTTGGTTCCAATAAAAGGGAAAACAGCAAAATAAATTGAAAACATAAACAATAATTTAAATTATTGTGTGCTCTATACACGACTTTAGTAATGGGCAGTCTTGGTGTACATGACCTTAGGTGTGGGTGGTCAGGGTTCGCCATTCTCACACCATCATCAGAATCTTGGATTAGGTCTGTGTTCTTTACCTGATCATGGCATGTGGAAAAGCCATCCAGGTATTTATCTGTTTGCTTTCCTCTTGCACTTTTTCCATCAAATTTGCCAGTTGTCATTAAGTTTTCAAGTTCATTTCTCCTCATAACATGTCAAAAAAAACTTGACTGGCCGAGTCTAATTTCTCTAAAATCAATTTTCAATTAAAAAACAATGCCATGCTGATAAGCGTAGGCGGTCATGTTTTGCCATCTCACACGATCACCAGAGTTGTGGATCAGCTCTGTGTTCTTGTCTCTACTATGTCACGTGGCCAAGACATCCAGGTATTTACTTCTCTGCTATTTCCTTGTATTTTTTTCCCCCATCAATATCAATTTATGGTTTTTATTTTTTCTTAAGAACTCATTCTTTAATTTTTCAGTCCACTGATTGCATTCTTTGCATTTTTTTCAGAAACAAAATTTCCACTGCCATCAGATCTTTCTAAGCTTGTCTGCTAAATGTTCTTGCTTCACTAGCATAAAACAGTATAGGTTCTATACAGCATTTTGATAGATTTTACTTACAACACATCTATATCTTTAATCTTCTCATTAATTCAAATACAGACACATAGTACTTATATCACAATACATCTAAAATTTTATAGGATCTCATTCATTCAAACGTATGTAGACAAAATGGTACACTGCTTTTTAATTTTCTCTTTAATTCACATATAGAAACATGGTATTTATAACACATTATATCTACAGCTTTTAAATCTTCTCTTTAATTCATGTGCAACACATTATATCTAAAGCTTGTCAATCTTCTTTTTAATTCAAATACACAAACATGGTACTTATAACACAATACACATACTGTTTTTTTTTAAACTCTTCTCATTAATTTGAAAACAGACACAAAGAGCTTATAACACAATACATGTACATCTTTTTAATCTTTTCATTGTTGTTTGTCCATCAAGAATGCTGATGACCATCCATTTCATCCAGTGGGGGTTGAAAGTATGGAGCCGTGAGTTCTAAGATGGCTGGTAAGGCCTATTTTGGCTCAAAATGTTCTTTGACAATGTAGGCAAAGAATGCTTGACATTCCAGGAGGATCTCCTGCAGTGTTTTTTCTGTCCAGCCTTTTTTTTCCGCAGCTCTTGCAGTTCTGTTTGCTTCACAAATGACTGCACCCTTGCAAATGATGTACGCCACAAATTTTGGCAGCAGCCTCCCAAGTGTTGTGATGAATTCCAAAAGCTTTTAGTGAGATCTTCAGCATGTCTTTAAAGCGTTTCCTCTGACAGCCTTGGGAAAGTTTACCACAACGCAGCTCGCCACAAAAAAATTTGTTTAGGGAGCCTATGATCTGGCATGTGTGTCAAGTGATCAGCCCAGCAAATCTGATTTGTCATTAGTAAAGTGTGGATACTGGGCATGGATGCTCTTTCTAGGACTTCAGTGTCTCGGATCTTGTCTTGCTATTTAATCTTCAATAGCCTCCTAAGGCAGACTGTGTGTAAGTGGTTTAATTTCCTAGAGTGTCGCTGGTAAACAGTCCAGGTCTCACAAGCATATAGCAGTGTGGATACTATGGCTGCTTTGTAGACTTTCAGCTTTGTTTTCAGGCTTATTCCATTTCTGTCCGATACATGCTTGTACAGAATCTTTTCCAGATTCTTGGAATCTGTTCATTACTTAACATATAGAAAATGGTATTTACAACACATTTAATACAGCTTTTGATTTTTCTCATTAATTCAAATATACAAAATCTATATTCATAATGCATTATATCTACAGCTTTTTCACCATCTCATTCATACGCATATGCAATCATGGTACTAATATACAAACATCTGCTGTTAGTCTTCTCATTAATTCACATATAGAAATATGGCACTTACAACACAATATATTGAAAGTTTTTTAATCTTTTCATTAATTCAAATGTGTCGACAAATTAGTACTTACGAAACATGACAGCCAAATCTACTGCCATGATAAGGATCTTTTTAAACCTGTCTAAGAGATCCGACTGGCTGACACTGGCATAGATAAGCTTCCGTTTTCGGCTAAACAGGCTACCCAAACGAGATGGCTTATTTCCAGCATCTGGACGCACAGACAGCATTGGACGGATGGAACCCGATGAATCACTGTCGATCTGACTGTTCATGTTGGATCTGTCGTCTGGAGTCTCTGCGAGAAAACCCATGATGTCGGGTGATGAGAATGTTGTACGCCGCATCTGAAGCAGGTTGGCAACTTGCAGCGGGCGGGGAGGCAATGATATATCTTCTGCTTTAACACGAGGATTGTTGGAGGAAGAACTGGAGAAGGAGTTTGAGGACACAGTGTTTCTTGCCACAAGATGGCGGGATTTATTGTTACTGGAAGAGGTTGCTGAAACAAATGCACAAGGTGACAAGGGGTCAAGGGTGGGTTCACATTGGTTCAAATATGCAAAAATGGCTGAATATGCAAAAATTAGGGTAAAATGCAAACAGGCAAATAATTATAACAGAAAAATGTGGTTAGTATTTAAAAAAGGTGAAAGGTACCGTTTCCATCCCATCATGGCATAACGGAGATATAACGCCAGACCTGTATTTTATTAAAAAGCTGCATTTCATGCGTGATGTAGCCATGCTGACAGTCTTAGTTTCCTCATTTCAACATGGGACCACAGGTAAGCAGTGGAATGCATAAGTTATTGTGATAAAATAAACTATGTGGGTTGAACTATGGTAACGCTGTAAAAATACAATGTGTAAATCAACAAGCATTGAAAGGAATTGGTCAACTTTGCAAGAACACTATCACAAGTGAGAAGTTTAAAACATTTAATAAGGAATGGTTTTGGCTTCATTGCACTGGATTTTATCCCATTTGACTCTTTACACAGGGTGGTCTGTTGAAAGCGTCGAAAAAGCTCGAATTCCATAGCTCCAGTGACGAGATCTCCGATAAAATTGCACTCGTGATGCGAAAGATGTAGCTCGGAATCCAAAATACATTAAGAATGTTAATGAATGTTGTGGCTAGAAAACCTTCATCACCACACGCAAAATACAAAGACACTCATACAACTACATGTTATTAATCTTAATTACTCCAGGACTTCATCTGTTACTTTATTTTTTTATAATTTCTTTTTTATAGTTGAGCTGTTTCAGTGACATTTTTAATGTACTGATGAAGCCTTTCATGCCATAACATCATTTGTCATTTATTACTGTGTTCTTGTAAAACTGACCAATTCTACTGTCAATTTCTCTTAATTTACTCATTGTAGTTACTATGATACACAGGACATGTAATTTATTTGGTCTGCACACTATAAACTAGTAGAACCGATTACTTTTTTTTTCCCTTCCATACTTTACTAATCTGTGCTGCTCGCCCTTCTGAAATTCATTTTAAAACATAAGTAAACTTGCAAATCAAGTTTTATGTAGACAGCTAGACTTGTTCTTGTATGTGTTATTACATTTAGCTTCCATGTTTACATATACTGTGGAGGGGGGTGGGAGAATTTATAAGGAGGAAATACGAAAGGGGGGAATGACATTCTGAACATGTGGTGAAAGGGTGCATGGGCCAAAAAAGGTTGAGAACCACTGCTATAAACTATGTGGTTAAACTACTATAAAGAAATTGCATACATTTATAACAACAATTTTAATTTATGCACTTAAAACCAAAAACAATGCTGGCTAAGTTGAGGGTTCACCACCAGCCATAGCCACAATGAAGTTGATTGTTTTGCAGTGATTTTAATGGTATGAGGCATCAGCCATTTAGAAAGCAATGCAAACTACTTAAAGTAAAATTGCCTAATAAGTCACAAATAGCCAATAAATGCTGGTGTTGATTGCAACATCCTGTAAATGACACACAAACA
The DNA here is from genome assembly GCA_014155875.1 of Cepaea nemoralis. NCBI lineage: Eukaryota > Metazoa > Mollusca > Gastropoda > Stylommatophora > Helicidae > Cepaea > Cepaea nemoralis. Next base: position 61,866 of record JACEFZ010007745.1, on the reverse strand, counting down.
AAGCTTTGCCTAAAAAGCCATAGATATTTAGTTCTTCATCCTCATTTAGTGCGTTACCAAGTGGCACAGATGATCATGCTGCTGCATATCTCGTGATCTCCAACAGAATACAGGAATTCGTGCACTGATATATTTCCATGTCTTGATGAAAGACTGTCAAGAGACTTCTCTTGCTGTTTTTCTCTATTTTCAATGTCTTCTCTAACCTTTTTCAATGTTTTTCTCTATTTTCAATGTTTTTCTCTATCTATTTTCAAAGTTTTTCTCTATTTTTGATGTTTTTCACTATTTTTTCAATAATCTATCCAGTTGTTACAACATATTCCAGTTTTCTTCTGTCATAATGTAACTAAAACATTGACTGCCTCAACACGTTCCAGCTTTTCTTTTTTTCATAATGTGGACAACAACACTCACTGCCTCTGTCTGATATCTTTGTGTCTTTTTTTAATTGTATTTTTGAAGCGTGAGGCAGGTGGTTTAACTACTTCACCATGGAGGCCCCATTATAAAAAAAAAGCAATGTATTTGTTACACTTGTAGAAAAGCATGTGGTTTAAACAGAACTCTTTACATGCCTTACGGCACACTGGATACACGGTGCTAAACCCATAATTGTATAGACCAGTGGTTCTCAACCTTTTTTTGGCCCTTGCACCCCCTACACCATATGTTCAGAATGTCATTTCCCCCCTTTTGTATTTCCTCCCTAGAAATCCCCCCCTCCACAGTATACATAAAAATGGAAGCTAAATTTAATAGCTTACTAGAAAAAGTCTAAACATCTACATAAAACATGATTTGCGGGTCTACTTACGTTATAAAACAAATTTCAGAAGGGCGAGAAGTACAGAACCATAAAGTATGGAAGGGAAAACAATATCAAGTAATTAGTTGTAATCAGTTGTATTAACACGATCTTGAATAATCTTAATTCCAATTCCCCCCCCCCCCCCCCCCCCCCCCCCCCCCCCCCTTCCCCGAAACCCTAAACTTCCTCCCTGGGGGGGAATTCCCCACCGGTTGAGAACCACTGGTATAGACCAATCAGTACTCAGTGATATGATCAATATCACACTAGCCGCCTTCACTACCTAAAACATTTCCTGGTATCAGATTAAGGTCAGGTCGACTGGGAGCCCAGGTCAAAATGTTAAAATCTGCCTTGAGGATATGAACACACGATAACCGTACTGACAAGCAAGCATTTATCACTGTGCTATTGCAGCAACGAAGTGGTTAAGTCCTTGTTATAAAGTAGTTTTCTTACGAACTGACTCCCATGAGAACTATGATTTAATACACGTAACAACTCATACTCATAAGAAATATTAAATTAACTTGACTATAAGACAGTGCTAGGTTATTTCACTAAATAGTAAAACATTACTTTATTCACATATAAATATGAAAATATTTTGCTAACTCAGTCACAAGATAACATTATGTTAATTCATTTTGTATAAAACCATTGTGAATTCACTTATAACACAACATAGAGTTAATTCAATTATTTCATCAGAAAACTTTGTAATTCACTTAAAGAAAAGCCTTGTTACTTCACTTTTAAGAATGCATTATAACAAATTAACTTATAAGAAAGAATTTGGTAAGTGAATTATTTATGGTGTATATTCAGTGCCAAAGACAAGATAGGTTTGGACCAAACAAAACTGGATGGCGGGAAATGAGAAGTGGGGGGTGTGTGACAGTTATGACTTACAAGTTGTTAATATGGTAGCAGACATGTTGTATTATATAAAAAATTAAAGTGGGTTGAATGGGATAAACTATTTATATGTTAACAATAGTTTGATTTATAAGCCCTTCGCAGTTATGGGAAGTTTGAATATTGATTTATTTGGTTGTTTCAGGATTTGAGGTTTAAAGATTGAGCACATCTCGAGTCTAGTGCTTCCAATCTGGCGTGAACAAGGCTTAAGGTTCATGCCAGAATACGATCAGTGTTGCAAGTTTGAATATAACGATTTATCATCCTATGGCAATTAATCGATTAAGTAATATTTATTTTGCGTTTGCTCAGTTTGAACTCAAGCGCACGCTCGCTTTGAACTCAAGCGCACTCCATACACGTGCTACAACTTCTAGTGCACTGGACTGTTTTTTGCCGTGTGAATCAGCTTTTTCTATTGCCAGTATCCCTCAAAATCAGGTGAGCTCACTCCAAGTCTCCAAGTCAAGCACGAGAGGTCAACATTTTAGTCCAACTGACCAGTGTAGGGGTTGAACCCTCTTCCTCAGGATCAGAACACTGGAAATTCAAGAGCAAGTACTCTTACTTATCCATTTGGCCATGCTGACATTTAATAAGTGAAAGTAAAGGCCCCTGTTCCATGCCTTGAGATGTATTGGGTATATGGTGCTAATCCCATATTTTTAGACCAAATGGGTCTAATGGGTGATGGGTGCTGGGGTCAATATGGCACCTGCTGCCATTTAAATGGGTGATGGGGTCAATATGGCACTGGCTGCCATTTAAATGGGTGATGGGGTCAATATGGCACCAGCTGCCTTGTAAATGGGTGATGGGGTCAATATGGCACCTGCTGCCATTTAAATGGGTGATGGGGTCAATATGGCACTGGCTGCCTTGTAAATGGGTGATGGGGTCAATATGGCACTGGCTGCCTTTTAAATGGGTGATGGGGTCAATATGGCACCTGCTGCCTTGTAAATGGGTGATGGGGTCAATATGGCACCTGCTGCCTTGTAAATGGGTGATGGAGTCAATATGGCACCTGCTGCCTTTTAAATGGGTGATGGGGTCAATATCGCACCATCTGCCTTGTAAATGGGTGATGGGGTCAATATGGCACTGGCTGCCTTGTAAATGGGTGATGGGGTCAATATGGCACCTGCTGCCATTTAAATGGGTGATGGGGTCAATATCGCACCATCTGCCTTGTAAATGGGTGATGGGGTCAATATGGCACTGGCTGCCTTGTAAATGGGTGATGGGGTCAATATGGCACCTGCTGCCATTTAAATGGGTGATGGGGGTCAATATGGCACTGGCTGCATTGTAAATGGGTGATGGGGTCAATATGGCACTGGCTGCCTTTTAAATGGGTGATGGGGTCAATATGGCACTGGCTGCCTTTTAAATGGGTGATCGGGTCAATATGGCACCTGCTGCCTTTTAAATGGGTGATGGGGTCAATATGGCACCTGCTGCCTTGTAAATGGGTGATGGGGTCAATATGGCACCTGCTGCCTTTTAAATGGGTGATGGGGTCAATATGGCACCTGCTGCCTTTTAAATGGGTGATGGGGTCAATATGGCACCTGCTGCCTTTTAAATGGGTGATGGGGTCAATATGGCACCTGCTGCCTTTTAAATGGGTGATGGGGTCAATATGGCACCTGCTGCCATTTAAATGGGTGATGGGGTCAATATCGCACCATCTGCCTTGTAAAAGGGTGATGGGGTCAATATCACAACGGCTGCCTTTACTTCCTAAGAAATTTCCTGTACCCATTAAATGCTAGGTTGACCTGGGTGGAGGCATGAAATAAATCGTGACCTTAGAGGAGGTTAGCATGCACTAGTGTAGTTGCCAGGAAGTAACGCTGATAAAGCCATGGGTGCAGTCAGACGAGGGAATCATCATCCGCTAAACTGAGGGAAAGTCGACCACCGACCCATCCATGCATTCACGCCTACAACATGAGACTGTCCTAGCCTATCACAGATCTACAGCAGGTCGCTGTGAACAATTTCAGAAGCCCTGGCATAGAATAAGCAAATAAACAAAACGTGTTGGTTGACAGGTGGGGGAACACACTGAAGATGTCATGAAATAAATACAAGAAACACAAAAGGAAAAGAAAAAAAATGAAATGTGCTAATATTAATATAACTGATGAGCCATGACTCTATTCCCTTCTACCATTACCTCTATCCCATTCAACCTCAGGAGAGAAGTTAGGGTCCATCTCCAGACTCAGATTAATTAATAATCCCATGATAGAGTCAGCCACAATTTGGATTATTAATTTGAAGATGATTGGTATCCAATAAGGATCATGGCTATTATGCTCCCATGGTTCAATGTTGTAATGCATTTATACCAGCAATACCCTGTTCAAACCTGGGTTATAAACGGGAAATATAGTGTCTATTGTTATTTCCTTTAATAGATTATGTTTGCTTAGTCAGGACTTCCAGACGATTATGAACCTCATATTATACGCTCTAAATTCAGCATATGGATACATAGTGTTATCATCATCATGTGCCCTGCCAGTTGGTAGAGGCATTCAAACATCTCCACCAATCTCTGACCTTGGTGTTTTCGGGATCAATCTATTGAATTCTATTCTTTCTTTTTTTTTAATCAATTCTATTGATAATATTCCTTTACACTACCACCCCTGTCTATCCAGTCTCATTTCTCTTGGATTGTCCCTGTCGCTTCTTCTCCTGATCTTTCCTACAATCAGAATGTTTTCCAAAAGCTGTCTCCTCATTACAAGACCAAAGAACATTGTTTGTTAATTAGTTATTTTATATCTGTTTAAACTTACTGTTTCCTAATTAGTTATTTTATAACTCTTTATACTTTCATTAGCCTTTTCCTGACACTTGTTCTAAGTGACTCTGTCAGTCCAAGGTTTAACCAGAATATATCTCAGAAGCCATATCTCCATTGCCTCCAAACTCTTAATTTTGTGTTCATTCATGCTCCATGATTCACTGTCATATGGTAGAACAAGTTCTATATAACTTTCCAGTATTCTTTCTGGCATTCAATGATAGTATTTTATTGCATAAGATACTTTTCACTGTCTCAAACACAGCCTCCGTTTAGCCTAAATCTGCTTTTAATCTCTGTCATTCATCTTCCCATAATGTTACATTTGTGTTATTTCATATTATGAAGCTACTAAAACATGGTTCATCCTATACTTTCATACAGCTATTTCATTATGGAATATGCAACTTCTGATGGCAGCTACATATGAAAGCGTACATGCAGCAAAAGAGGTGATTGCAGTTACTGACTGAAAGCTTGACTGCATGTGTCATGGTAAATATTGCATGCAATTTGTCTGAGTATGGAACAAAGAGAAAGGGCAAATCGGATTCCAACAGACACACTATGCTGCAGTTGAATGCAATGGCCAAAAGGCATAAATATCATAGTTTCACTTTAAATGGAAGCAAGAATAAATGGGTATCCAAACAATGTGTCTACATGTGTGTGTGCACATGTATGTGTGTGGGAATACATGGATGTGTGTGGGAATACATACATGTGTGTGGGAATGTATGCATGTTTGTGGGAATGCATGTATGTTTGTGGGAATGTATGCATGTGTGTGTATGCATGTGTGTGTGTGCGTGCATGCATGCATGTTTGTGGAGGGTGAAGGAAGAGCTAATGTTTGCAATGATGGATGTGTGATCTTTCTTGCCACATCACATGTCAGCATACATCCCATGGGAGCACACATTCCATCTCAGCTTGGGATTGTACATTCTCATTGGGGTTGTAATTCTGATTGCACATTCTGTCAGACTGCTGTTAATTCATCTCATGATGTTATCTTCCCACTCGTATTATTGTCTACCTCTTGCTCACTTGCCCACAACCTTACCCTCCAGTATGGTTTTTATAAGAGTATCATACACATCTGCGATGTAACCAAGTACAAAGAAGTCTACCTCTTGCCTTTAACTCCCTGTAACCCTTTACTGCACCAGAGCCATATAAGTAAAATAAACTATGAGGAGACTGGATAAAACACACAAGGAACTTCTTCTTCTTCTTCTTCGTTCCAAGCCATTGAGGTTCTTTGCTGCAGATACAATCCGTCTCCATTCGTCTCTCTGGTTGACCTTCTCTTGCCAGTCATTGATTCCAAGTGCTTGTAGGTCTGTATATGTATTATCTCTCCGCCGTCTTCTTGGTCTACCTCGGGGTCTACAGTGATTTATTTCCTGAGTGTAAGCGAGTTTTGTTTCCCTATTATCTTCCATTCTTTCTATATGCCTCAGCCATTGTAGTCTATTAGCCTTCATGATACCAGTGATTAGCGGGGACTTAAACAGATCATAAATGTCTTTGTTACTTCTTCTTTTCCACTCTCCATTTTGTGTATCCCTAATGGGTCCAAAGATGCGTACACAAGGAACTTAGTACATTAAATCAAATTTGTATACAAATTCTTAGCAGCCATAGTGTTGGTGCTATTATTGTTGCTTGGGAATGCTCTGGAATACTGTGATACAACTCTTCAGGAACTTTTTTTTTTTGCATATCCTTTAGAGGACATCGCTGTCAACACCAGCATCTTTCAGCTGTATGTTGATTTCTTGGCAAGATTACGCTCAGTAGTTTGCCATTGCTTTCTGAGCGGCCGGCTCACATACCCCATAAGTTACCAATGCGATTCGAACCACTGCTGATTCTCACCGTCATCATGTTACCGACGAGAGTAAACGAGATTACGGAGAAAAGTCATAACCTCTAAGCCACGAGTGTGGTCAAGTCCAGGTCTTCTAAGTCTTGAAAAGGGCTTTACCTATTAGAGTGCATGTAGAGACTTTTCTCCCGGCCCAGTACAAATTACCATTATTACAAGAATTGTGTTGCTGAGCTCTCCATCAACTCTCCATGTTCAGGAATCAGTGGGGTATTCATGACTATCACTGCAACTTCACATCCATGGAAAAACACACTAGGTTTTAACAAGGTCGGGATTCAGCTCAGTGCATAGGAATGAGCTGGGAGAGTGCCTAGGGTGGCCATGTGTTCTCCACTGATGTTAGGTACTTCATTGTTAATCACCACATAAACCATTTTGTGTGCACTAACTATAGCGAAGTTGCAGTGTGGAGAAGCTAAAAACTATCAGTTTTAATCTGGAAGTGTCCTTTCTCTCTCTGAAATGTACTGACACCTGACATTGCTGATTGAGTGAGGATAATATGAACTCAGTTATTACTATCCTCAACATCATCATCATCATCATCATCATCATGTGTATGAAACTAATAATTATTTGTTAATTTTTTTCACATGGTGAAGAACATCATTATAATTTCACTAATATTTTCATGTGACTAAAACTTGTTAATGCATGAGGGTGTATTCATGATTATATTTATGATGGGACCATAACTAGAAATACCTATAATACATAAATTCTGAACATCATATTTTTTTTTGGTTCACTTGCTTTGAATTCAAGCATAGCTCATACATGCGCTACTACTACTTCTGGTGCATTGGACTGATCTGTGCTTGTGAATTAGCTTTCCCTATTACCAGTGTCCCTTGCTATCTGACAAACCCCTCTGACTTCTAGGTACTTGTAATTAATGTCCCCAAGGCAAGGATGATAAATCACCATTTTAGTCTGGGGCTTGAACATCAGTTTAAGACCTTGAGCTCTTATTCATTCAGCCTTGCTGATCTTCATGAACATCATACTGTAGCATAGTAAATTGCCCTTACCCTCAATACAGAACATAATCTATATTACCAAACACTGTCCACAAATATGCTGTATTGTTTTCTTATATGATGGAGAAAGGGAAGAATTAACAGAAGAAAGTAACTTAGGTCCACCTATTCTAAAAGAAGAAGTCTCTGATGCTATTAAACATATGAAGAAAGGAAAAACAGCTGGGTCAGATGGAATCACAATAGAAGAATTAGAAGTACCTGGAGAATTTGGAGACGATGTATAAACCAAAATGTTGAATTATATTTACAGCAGTGGATATTTACCAAGCAACATGCTAAAATATGTATTGATAGCTACACCAAAAAGATAAGAAGTAATTGAATGTGAAGATTTTCGTACAATTAACCTCATAAACCATGTCACTAAGCTACTACTCAGAATTATAATGAGAAGAACAAGAAAGAAAATGAAAATGGAAATTCTTAAAGAGCAGTGTGAATTTGTGGAAGGAAAGGGTACAAACAGTGCAATATATACATTACAGACATTAAAAGAAAGATCAATAGAGACACAGAAAGACATATATTTGTGCTTCATAGATTATACTAAGGCATTTGATAAAGTAACACATGATGAACTGATTACAATGTTGGAAGATATCAACATTGATGGGAAAGATTTAAGAATAATAAAGAATATTTACTGGAACCAAGTAGCAGCAATTAAAATGGGAAATAAAGAGGGCAGTTATGAACAAATAAAGCTGGGATTACAACAGGAATATGTCTTGTCACCGGATCTCCTCTCCCTATATAGTGAAGTAATAATGAGAGAGAAAAAAGAGAAGCCAAGAATACTAACTGGAGGTTATAATATAAATAATATACGCTATGCAGATGACAGAGTATTGGTGGCGGATAAATCAACAGACCTACAACAATTGTTGAACACTGTAGTAACAGAGAGTGCAAGGAAAGGACTCTCCTTGAATAGCAAGAAAACAGTAACAATGGTGATATCAAAGTAAAAGGTGACACCAAAATGTTAAATGGAAATAAAAGGGAACATTTTTAACCAAGTGGATTATTTTAGATACTTAGGGGAATTTTTAACATCAGATGGAAGATGCACAATAGAGATTAAGAGCAGAATTTATTTTTGTTTTTTTTGCATATCCTTTACAGGACATCACTGTCAACATCAGCATCTTTCAGCTGATTGTTGATTTCTTGGCAAGATTACGCTCAGTAGTTTGCCATTGCTTTCTGAGCGGCCGGCTCACATACCCCGTAAGTTACCGACCCGATTCGAACCACTGCTCATTTTCACCGTCGTCACGTTACTTAGGAGAGTATACAAGATTACGGAGAAAAGTAGCTAACCTCTAAGCCAGGAAGCCGGCAAGAGCAGAATAGGCAAGCAAAAGCTGCATTTCAGAAAATGAAGAGTATCTAAGGCAATAAGTCACTATCATTGAATGTAAGAGAGTGCTGAATCTGTTTTGCTGTATGGCAGTGAATCTTGGAATGTAAATGAACAAATTAGGAAGAACTTGGAAGCAACAGAGATGTGGTTCCTGAGACGAATGTTGCAAATTCCTTGGACTGTCAAAGTAACTAATAACGATTGCCTGAAAGAGGATAATGAAACTAGAACATTATATACAACAATAGAACATTGTATACAACAATAATAAAGAGACAAACAGCTTTCTTTGGTCATGTGTTGAGAAGAGAGGAATTTGAGAACATCACGACGACTGGAAAGATGAAGGGGAAGAGAGGCAGGGGCAGAGCAAGAGAAATGATGCTGGATGGATTGAGACGGTGGCATGGAGCAATATCATCAGCAGAGTTGATCCAGAACACCAAAGAGCAAGATCTGTGGAGCGTCATGAATGCCCATGCCAGCCGACATAGCACTTGATGATGATGATGATGATGATGATGATGATGATGATGATGATGATGATGATGATGATGATGATGATGATGATGATGATGATGTTTTCTTATACATATTTAATATGTACCAACTAAACATTGTAGTTTCCCATCTGTGGTAGACTATCATCTGCTAAATGAAACTATAGTAGAGGGAATGAAGGATTAACTTGTTTTCTTTATTGTGGGTGTGCTTGGTGCGGTGGAGAGGGGAGTGTTTTGTGTGGAGTGGCTTGCCTCACTTCAGAGGTCGCAGATTGTGAGAATTGTATGGATTTTCTGCCCTGGTCGTGCGGGAGTGTGGGGAGGAATGAACAGGCTGAAAGGCTGAAAGGGAATGCATCTCTTGGTGGTAGATTACCTATGGACAAAGGGCACTTGAAATGTAATGAGGTCAATATAATGCTGACTATCTTACCACCAGGAGAATGTTCTGGCATCCAGTGTGAGAGATCTAGATCAACCCTGAACCTATGTGGCCCCGTGGACAAATTATGCCTAATGATTGAGGATTTGGACTCAGGACTGATGAGCTAGCAGCCAGAAACAAGCCACTATGCTAATGCCACTACTAATGGCTTAACTGATTGAGTGCCATGGGATGATTAATTGTCTTAATCGACTTTATCTGCCATGGGCATATACAGTATGCTGCCAAAATGTCATTGCATTATAATACTACATGTCTGCTACCATATTAATATCTTTTAAACCATAACTGTGACACTCCATTTGTCGTCTTCCATTTTTGTTTGATACAAACCTATTTTTTATTTAACTGAATCTGTTAATAAAGATTAGATTTTTAAAATGTACCAGAGCTAGCAGTCAGCCATCCCATGTTGGCAGCCATTATCAGCTCCTCACTGCGTTTCTCTACATATTCTAGAATCTTGACCACCAAAGAAATCTGAAAAGCCCTTGCTGTTTCTGCTCTTTTCTTGCTGGCTTCTGTAATACAAGCAGGCAACATTCTGTATGCAACTTTCCAAATGTTCAGATTATTCATTCTCTAAACAATGTATTCCCTAAGTGAAATTAAACACCCAGGCCATGAATAAAATATTGCATAATTTATTGCCTGGCACATTTTGCTGCATCTCATCAGGTACATACTGCAAAGTGTATATATTATGTGAAAAAATGAATGATACTTTGGATGAAATATGATGTGCATCGTCACTGACCTTACATGTGTTTAAATTATTCATTTTAGCTATCGAAGAAATGATCACCATTCTGTCATAAAACCATATCTCTGAAGCTTCTAGTGATTTCCTTGCCTGCTTACTTTACCCAGGGTTCAAGCTATACATGATATTCATATGACAGACTACAATCACATTTCAAACATAAGTATTTTTAATTTCAAATGAGTTCCCTTAGCAAATCTAAACACAGAAGCCACAAACAATAGGTCCAATGTATTTTAAATCATTCAGCTAAAGTACAATTCATTTATTAAATTCATATGTATGATATATAACTACATAGTAAGCTTCTGATGAGATGCAGCAAAATATACCAGTCAATAAATCATGCAACACATTTTTCTTTGGGAGTTCGCTCGTTCTGAACTCAAGCATAGTCCATAACACTTTCTAGTGGCACTGGATTGAATTTTGCATGTGAATTAGCATTTTCTATTACCAGTGTGCCTCACCTATCAGGTGAACACACTCTGACTTCAAAGGTACTTGTAATTTGTGTCCCCAGATCAAGGACGAGTGGTCAACATTTTAGTCCAATTGTCTGGTGTAGGGGTTGAACCCCCTTACCTTGGCATCAACACACCGGATGTTTAAGAATGCGGATTCTTATCTATTCAGCCATGCTGACCTCCCAAAACATTTAAATTGATCATGTCTTTAAATTACGTGGCCATTAAGAGATATGCTAGGCAGATCTGCTTTTCCAATGACATTGTTCAACAAGCACCACAATACGCTGGCCTTCTCAGGGTTCTGGGGCAGGCCGATACACATATGCAGTGATTCCGATGTCCACATTCCTAAATGGAACAAAACTGCTCTCTTATGATTGCAGCTGCAATCCAGTTTACCAGCCAAGGGTTAATGCTACAGTCCATCAAGCAACGCCTAAGATGTACAAAGTTTACACAAATATCATATCATTGGCACCTTGCCGTCTTCACAAACGATAGTTTGTTACATTTTGCTTCAAAAAGGCATAATAACTACAACCCATGACGGTAACAAATGTGATTGATCAGACCAATTCGTGCTGTAAATGTTCGTCGACAATGAATGCATGTGAACACATGGTCATTTTCACCATCTCACACAATCTTTTAAGTCTCAAGCGCTCAGTGTGTGACTTAACTGCAATCATTTTCTACTATGTCTATATTCCATTTCTGATCCTTGCCCTCCATGCAACAAGTTCAGCGGCGACTTGCTCCCAATGTGCAATATCAATGCCTGTATCAATCATGTCCCACTTATACACATCTTTGTATCATAGTGGAGACCAACCCTGAGATCTTTTACCCATCTGTAATTCACCAAAAAGGATGTCTTTTGGTATTCTTAGTTAGTTAGTTAGTCGACAGATCATCCTCATTGCACATCGAACCATACAGTCCATAAGTGCTCGGATTCCCTCCTCAAATCGCAAATCCCGCAGCATGTAGCGGCTCATGACACCAGTTCTGTGTTGGTTTATTACTCTTCTTTGGCTGCCTGCGTAGTGTTCATGTTTGGCCACACCTCTTTCAACTTGCTGTTCTCGCAGCCTGACCATGGTTGTAGATTCCCAGTCATCGCTTGGTTCTCGTAAATGACTTACTTCTCGTAGAGCTTTCAGAATGTCTGCCTGATCTATGGCTCATCCGCCTTCGACAGTAGTCCTACCAGCAAGCCTGTCAGCCTGCTCATTCCCTTGTACACCCTCATGCTCTGGCACGAAGATGAAACTAATCTTTGCAAGCCGAGACCACTCCAGAGGCAGCAGCCACTCTCTTCCACCCCATCTCTATCCGCCTGAGCATACTCATTGAGTCACTAAGGACACATGCCCGATTGAATGTCTGTGTCTCGAGCCATGTTATTACTTTACTTACTGCCATGACTTCCATAGTCAGGATGCTTGTTGTCAAAGCAAAAGCGCCAGACTCTTAATTCACAATTTTCCCTCCGGTCTGAGCCAGACGACCGACCCATCCGTGTAAATGACCGCATCATCCTCTAAAGAATTCTCGAAGATCAGAGCCTGTACTTCCGCCTCCACAGCAGCTGGATTTTCTTGTCTGCATTTCCTGTCTAGTTGGATGCACACTGAAAAGGATGTACAGAACTCTGTTGGCACTTGTACCCACTCCTCGCCAGGTTCTAAGTCCCCAAGTGAACATACCAGCTGAAGAATGTCTTCGGCTGGACCCATCCACGACTTTCCTCTTTTTAACCTGTCGCCCTTTACCTTCTTAATCTCGCTATGCAGTGGATATTGTGAGTTTGTGTTGACTCTGAGATGGGCACATACTTGGCACATTTGTATTCTGTCCCTTACGGTTGGAAAATCAAGAAGGTAGCGCATCGCCCTGCATACTGTATCTCTTGTACATCCAAGAACAATGTGCATAGCTTCATTCTGTATCCTTTCCATCCTTTCTATCTGCTTATGGTTGAGAGTCATGATCGCCATATCATACTCCAAAACAGAAACATTAAAACTGAGATATGTTAAATGTTATGTATATTCATCACTACTTTATGGCATGAAAGCCTGGACAATGAAAAAGCAATTAGAAAGTCAAATAGAAGCCCTGGAGATACAGAGGTTCTAAACAAAACTAAGATTGAAAAGATAGTTGATGAAAGAAATAAAAAAGTGACAACTGAAATACTTCAACCACGTTAAAAGACATATCACTCATAAAATCCATACTTCAGTTGGAGGCAAGCGAGCAAGAGTTAGACAATGATACAAGTGGGAAGATAGTATAAAGTGACGGACGAACAGCAGTCTGAAATGTTGTACAATCAAGTCGAGAGACCTAGATTGATTGATTGACTGACTGATTGACTGATCAATTGATCGATTGATTGACTGTGAAAGACCACCCACCTGTATTCCTATTGAACTCATAGTCTTCTAAAGCTTTCAGCAGAGTAAACATATCATCAACATTCTGGAAATGTGAAGGGCCGGTCCAGCTAAAACAACAAAGAAAACATACTCATAACACAAAGAAAGCATTCGCAATGTTAGTTATGTAGTGAAGATAAGTAAAATAACCCGTGGGTACGTCATGAGGTTTATCATATATATAGTTCTAGCCCCAGACTTTTATAGACCAATCAACACTTGACAGGTCACGTGGTCAATATACTACGGTTGCTTTTAATTCCCAGGACAATCCCAAGGACATGTCCTTGAGAGTAAAGGTAGCTGGTGTGTTTCTAGCCCTGTCACCCATTAAGTGTCGATTGGTCTATACAAATATGGGCGGGCATAATTTATTCAATACACCTGAATGCATGTCAAATTGTCCCTTAAAAAATTCCCATTTTTAGAGTCTTCCTCCTCCTCCTCCTTCATCTTCTTCTCCTCCTCCTTCCTCTTCTCCATATACTTTCAGAATTCAGATATAAAATTCCAAAGAAAGCAGCAGTCAACTTGAGCCTGTAGACATCTCCACAGATTTTGTCCTCAAATGGAGCAAGTGTAAGCCAAAATACTGTTCTCACTCCTGCAACAAATGCTTAGCTGTCATTTCACCAGCTCCATAGACACATTCACGACTATTTCCTATTTAGTTTATTAAACGTGGTATTTCAGCCTGTCCTGTGTGGAGTCTAAAGATATTACATCATCATCATGTGCCATGCCAATAAGCATTCGTAGTCATGTTTCTCCATCTCACATGATCACCAGAGTCGTGGATCAGCTCTGTGTTCTTGTCTCGACCATACCATGTGGCCAAGCCATCCAGGTATTTACTTCTTTGCCTTCCCTTTGTTCTTTTCCCCTCAATCTTGCCAGCTGTCACCAAGCTGTCAATGTGACAGCAGGCTAAAATACCAAATGAAGTAATCATATACACCTGTAAAAAGTTAGTTGCAAATCCTTTACAGGACGTCACAGTCAACCCCAGCACAATTTGGCCGTTTGCAATTTCTTAGCAAATTTTCATTCAGTAGTTTACCACTGCTTTCTGAACCTCCACCACAAATATCAGTGTATGAACACCAGCGCTAGGCAGTCTGCTTCCAAATCATCTACACCTGTGTTTTGAACGTATTATGCAGGATTATCACAAACATCAGAAAGAGGCAGTCATCGTTTTTTGGCCATGTTATGAGAAGACAAAAACTGGAACATGTTGTGACAACTGGAAAGATTTGCGGAAAGAGAAATATAGGAAGACAGCGTGAGAAGATTCTTGACACTCTTGTGTCATGACACGGAAGGGAGTCAACACAAAAATTGATGCATGTCATCGGAAATCGTAATTTGTGGAGAGGCATGATCACCCACGCCAGCTGGCAAGGCACTGGATGATGATGCAGGATTACAAATTGCATTTGTAACCCTTCACGGCATTCACCAACATGTGTAAACAATACTGTGAACACAAAAAACTGTAAAAAGTGCTTACCCAAACTCCCTCACAGAAGCAGAACAAAGGACAAGCTGCACATCTATTAGGAGTGCGTTTGTCAGCTCCTTCTCTTCAGGACTAGGTTTGCTGAAATCATACAGAAGTAATGAACTATGGTTAGAACAAGAAATACACTTGAAGCAATTACCAGAATGTGTCAACCTGAATATGTTTAAAGAAAGCAGCGATCAACTACAGGGTGTTGATATCTCCATAGAGTTTGTTCTCAAATGGAGCAGCTGTAGTTAATTAATTGCATATCCTTTAAAGGACGTCGTAGTCAACCCCAGCATATTTTAAGCTGTTATTTACTAGGTAAGGTAAGTAGTTTGCCTATGCTTTCTGAATGCCCAACACTCATAACATTGTATGAAAACCAGTGCCAAAGGCTGTCTGCTTCCAAACTGCCTGCAGCTGTGTTTCAAACATAGTATGTGGGACTGTGAATCACATTCATAACTCCTTTATCACAGTTCCAGCTAGAAGGTGTGAGCAAAATGATTTTTCTGGTATGAGAGGAAAGAGAGAAGATAGGCAGAATGCCAGATGGGCCTGCATGCCCAATTCTTAACCCTTTGAAAATAAAGTTTGCTCGTTCTGTGTTCCTCGACACTCCTGCAGTAAAATGTTTAGCTGTTATTTTATCAATTCCACAATTCCATTCATAAGTATCTCCTAGCTTTATATTAAACATCTGGTATTTCAACCTGTTATATCCTGTGTGGAGTCTGAGGGTTGTTACTTTCTCACTTCGGTGGAACTGATATAATGCATTATCTTTCTGTCGGCCTGGATGCTCTAATTCCTACTTGGTTCTATAACTGCTCCTCATAAAGCGCTTGGTCTTATCCAACATTACATCTATAGTAGGCTGATAGTCTTTTGCTTTCCTTTGCCAGTTTTATCAGCCTCTTCATTTCCAGATATGTGTTCCATAATATTTAAACCCTTTTAGATTTCTAATAGTCCATGGAGTACTGCTCTTGGGTCTGCTAGTTCTGCACTGTTTTTTGCTCTTCCGTAGAGAAACAAATGACTTTGCATCCGGAAGGGGAATATCTTCAAGCCACACGAGAGTTAGGAACTCAAATCAACGGGACTCTACAAGAACAACACCAAATATCTGATGAAGATGATAGAAATTTCATCGAAACATCATCAAACATCACAGGTACTAGTATTCAATTTTATTTTTATTTATAGATCTTCTACATATAACTAGCAGCTGGCCGAGTGGCTAGAAGTTGGATTCTCCTTCGGGAGACCCTGGTTCAAATCCTCTATAATGTGTGAAGTTTATTTTCATTTGGGGGCAAAAAGAAAACTAACTTGCACAGTTCGCGGCAACTGCACTAGCCAGGCTGCCTTAATTCCTCAAGCTCAAGACCGCCCTGCCATACACAGCAAGGTACTATATTGGCACTAAATGACAGTTTTATGACATATGACTAACACACAATCTGTGCTCGGTGACAGTTTACCTGCTGTTACGTCTCTGTATGTGTGTGGCCAGGTTGCACATAGTCTCTGCGAGTCCAATATCTATCAACAGTGTGCTCATGGTTGAGTTTGCCTCCAGAAGCTTGGATAAAATAAAGTACAAAATAAAGAAACAAAACACCCAGCAAGTGGAGAAAAATCAAAGGTGATCACAGTGTACATAATGAAACAGGGGTGAGAAGGGGGTTATGATTTCATATATACTAGGTAAGAATAGTAGGAGATGCAGTGACAAGCTGTTATCTCATCTGGTTCCACTCAAAATAAATCTCTGGTACCCATGTCATTTGGAGCATATGATAGGACAGTAGAGCCATGGTTACGTGAATCGGATAACTGTATCCGCATCGAGGAAGGTTTATTTAAGTGACCTGGTTGACTCAACCCAAATTGGGTAAATGAAATGTCCTGGGAAGCAAGAGTAGCCAACGTGATATTGACCACATCCCCAATTAAATGCCAATTAGCAAGTAGGTAATTCACATGTTTCAATTAAATCACATAAAATGAAAATAAACAAAACTATAATTTGATTGTGATATTTCAGTTATTTTGAGTTTTTATTCCAGTTACAACTTCATGACAAAGGGTCACCCCCATAATTCTCAATTCCTGCGCCAGTGAATATCACTACCCCATGAGAAAAATGGAACAAACAGCAGTACCAACAAACCAATAGCATGCACAGGCAAGTACATGCATAAGGTCGCTGCCAGAATACCAACACAACAGTCTGCCACGAAAATTACAGTTCATCTGTAACAGTATTGGGATCTAGTGGGAAACCCAGATACAGCACGATTGAGCATTGAGACTGAAAGGGGGGGGAAGATGCTCAATCGTGACGTATTGGGTTGGTATGGGCAGTTAGAACCCAGATTGAGTAGCGAATGGAGGTGTACATCGGAGCTTTGTTATATTAAGCCAATAAACGTTTTATCAACACACAAACGACCGGCCTTCGTCTTATATTACACACTGTTACAAGAGGCGAAATGGAGCCACACGACCAGGATGCGAACCTGAGAATGAGAAAGATAAAACTATGCAAAGTCGGAGTTGAATAACGTCGTCGCAGAAAGATTCAAGCGGCACGTGAAAGAACAACTATTGAACCTGGTAACAGCCGCACCAAAAGATGGCCAGCAAGTTATAAGACGAGATAGTAATAATATCTGAATACAAAGGCCAAAAGCTCGCCCAGGAGTGGTCCTTTGTAAGTCTTTTTTAAGACTTCAGATAAGAAGTTTGTTGTACCAGCCGTTTTGCAGAGGTCACGGTGAAGAAAGTTTGTATGGCCGCCCTTCTGCAGGTTGACTGTTAGCAAGAGCCATCAAAGCCGCTGCCTTACATCATTTTGATTGACCAGGAGTGATCCTGTCCTGAAAGTTTGGGCAAACCAGCAATTTAAGTTCCTCAAAGTTAAAGAGCTAATCAGGAGTTGTCAGGACAGCATGATCGTTGATCGGGCCATAAGTTCTTAAGACACGCAATTATCGTTGGGCCTTGGCTGATCCTGATCCATTTCTGGGCCTTGTTGATCCTACGACCCAAACACCTGATCCATCCTTGGGCCTTGTCATTCCTATGACCCAAACACACCTGATCCATCCTTGGGCCACGTTAATCCTATGACCCATTCCAAACGACGTTGAAGTACCCACCTGAGAATCAAGGAAGGGACCCAACCAGGGGTTGAAGATTTTCCGGCAGCCCATGAGATGTGACCCAACCAGGGGTTGAAGAATTTTCTGGCAGCCCATGAGAAGGACGAAGGTACCTGAGGGAAGAGAAGTGGTAGCTGAACTCCACCACCTGACTCCTGAGACTAAGTTTCACCTAATGCGGGATCTGGTTGCTTGAACTGAACTGAAGGTAACAGAGTAATTTAGAAATAGAATCAGAGTTGTATATTTCGAGGTCTCCCGTGAGGTTCCGAATTCATTTATTAGAGTGGAGTACAGAACATTATCTACAAGGAACCTTCTTCTGATTGCCACCAGTTTGAGTTTTTTTTCGAGGACAGGGGTCATTATTCCTATGCTCAGACAGGACATCGTTGGTGCTTCTTCTGATTAATGTAACATCTTACAATATTATAACCAACTGAATTGTGCTGGTTGGGATTTGGGAAATTATAATTGTGTGATTGGTTGCTTGCTTTGTTTTGCTATTTTTTTTCAGCATGGCGGAACAGGACACCTTAGCACAAGTTCTGACAGGCGTAGGAACAGCAGTAGGCCGACTTAATATGGTGGTCAAACAACAGGGGATGGCAACAGAAATTGTGAAATTTAGTGGACAGGCTAAGGACTATAAGAAGTGGGTCACCTCTATAGAAAAATATGCCTATTTGATCTCGGCAACAGATGAAGAGAAAATGAGACTAGCGTATCAGACGGCAACAGAACCGGTCTCAGATCATATAAGAAGAAAATTAGAGGCTAGGGTAGATGAGACATGGGAACAATTCAAAGAGGACCTAGCAAGAAAATATGCAGAAATTACGGATCCGCAACATGCATTTTCGGTGTTGAGGCAGGCTAAACAAAATAACGGAGAAACGGTGCAGTTGTTTAGCGATAGGTTGATTAACCTGGCTGAAGAGGCATTCTTAGGACAGAATGTGCGAGGGGAGGAGGTGGAAAGGATGTTGGTAGGGATTTTTGTGGATGGCATCAAATCTGATGGTTTGAAACTTAAGCTGATGAGGGATAACCCTGAGAGGTTATCACAAGCGGTGGATATTGCGGTGCAAGAGGAAAATTTGAGACGAAGGTTTAGATTAAGAACAGGACGAGAAGTGGGAAGTAATAGAGACGACAGAATTGAGGAACCCATGGAGATAGGACAAACAAGATTCGGATGGAATAGGAGAGGCGGTATACAAACCTTACAAGGTAGAAATAGGAGCGATTATGTTGAAAGAAGAAATGTGAGATACCCTACAAGTGAGGCAGTAAGAAACACAAATAACACAAACATTGTCTGTTGGGTTTGTGGTCAACGGGGACATGTTTCTCGTTTTTGTAATAACAGGCGTGTCCAGTCGAATACACAGGGTAGATATGATAATAATAGGGTGACTGGGAATGTTGTTGATGGACACAGGAATTTTACAGGTACAAGAACACAGGTAAATCGGCGCCCTACCTATTAGACAGGACCTATGATAGGAGGGTAAATAATAGGGTCCCAAGTGTTAGAGAATATGTTAATAACAAGTATAATAGATCGAACAGAGAATATTTTCAAATGGATGAAGTCAAGAAATTTATAGAAGATAAAACAGATTATAGCTCGTGTATATTAGAAATAGGGAAGTATAGAGTTCGTACATTAATAGACTCAGGAGCTCAAGTTAGTGTAGTAAAAGAAAGTTTTTTATACAAAATAGTAAGAAATTGTAGAGTATTTAAGTGTAGTAATAATTTACACTCTGTTACTGGACAGAATTTACAAGTAGTTGGACAAACAATGATCAATTTTAAATTAGGAGGGATCAACATAAGACACCTTTTTCATGTAGTGAGGGGTTTAAATAGAAATATGTTGATAGGAAGAGATTTTTTGATAAAGAATGGGATAAGACTTTTTTATGATTTACATAAGTTAAAATTCAGAGACGTATATATAGATATGGAAGAGGATATGCATATAGCAGCACTAGTTAGGGTCAAAATGACAACGACATTAAAACCACAGTCGGTTAATTTGATACAAGCGAAGCTGAAGAGAAACCCATATTATGTGGAAGGAAACACAGTCAGAATCACTGAGTTACAAGAAGAAATAATTGATGAGCCTGGTTTGGAGGTTCCAGATGGAGTAATGAAGTTGGATAAACACTTAACCTTTCCAGTAATGATTATCAACAACACAGGGAGAGAAATCAAGTTATATAGAGGATGTGTGATAGCAAAGTTAGATCATAACATTAGTGAAATATTGGCAACGAATAGAACAGAAGTGTTGGGAACAAGTTATTTGGAAACTTCTAGTGAAAGGAGAAGTGACAGACGCGGATGCGGAAGAAGAGGGAAAATCAGAATGAATGAATTGATCCATCCATTCGGAGAAAATAAAGTACATATACATTCACTAGACAAAATAACAAGGGAACAAGAATTGCTGTCACAGTTAAAAGCTTCGCCAGAAAATAAGGAAGTGTTAGAACAGTTTATAAAGCAAAATCAAGATGTGTTTGCGGTTAATTAAAAGAATCATTGGTAAAAGAATCTTTGTGGTTCCTGAAAGTAATACTCATGCTTTTGTTGTTCCCATGACTATGATCCTTGGGTATCAACTATGACCTTCAGATATCAAAAGAAGTAATGAAAACCTGTACTTTTGTATGGATGTGAAAAGTGGACAATGAGCACTCAAGCTGAAAAACATCTAATGGCAGTGGAAATGTGGTTTCTGAGGAAAATGCAGCAAAGAATACCATTTACAGAGAGAAAAACCCATTGAGCAAGTCTTACAAGAAGCAAATGAGGACCGTAAACTGATTAGAGAAATGTGACACAGATGTAATTTATTTAGACATTAGATGAAATTGGAGAATTTGTTACAACTGGCAAGATTGAGGAGAAATGAACAAGGAGAAGACAGAGAAGTAAATATCTGGATGGCTTGGCCATGTGGCATGGTCGAGACAAGAACAAAGAGCTGATTCACGATCCTGGTGATCATGTGGGACAGAGAAACATGACAACTCACGCTTATTTACATGGCAGATGATGAGGAATGAAAGTGAAAAAAGAACATGTTTACACTGACCTTGGCAACCAAGAACAAGAAAGTCTCAATACCCCCAGCCTGCTCAATGGCCTTCTCAAGTGTGTTCAGCTCTCTAACCTTGACCCTCCCCCTCACTCGTGTTGGCATGCCAACAGGTTTCTGGGTCAAGAGGTCAGACACAGATCCTGACAGTGGAACCAAGCCTAGGTCACTATGGGTGGAATCAACATGTGCATGTGAAGCAGTGAAGATGACATACTGCTCTGGTTGGCTGATTTTATAAACTAAAACTTGTGCTGCCTGCAAAAGAAATAATACAAATAAACATTATGAATTATGCTTGTTATTGTCTGATATGACACCAAAAACAAAGTATATTTAGAGAGGGATAAATAAAAGACAAGACAGCGAGTTAACGCTAAAACACAAAAAGGTAAACATGTAAGGTGAACATGAACTTTAGGTGAGGTATGCCTAACCAGGACAATGTAAATCCACAGGATAGATAAAGGAGAGATAATAGAGAAACAGCATTTTTGTGATAATAGTGAAATAACATTTTTGTGATAATAGTGAAACAGCATTTGTTGTGATAATAGTGAAATAGCATTTGTTGTGATAATAGTGAAATAGCATTTTTGTGATAATAGTGAAATAGCATTTTTGTGATAATAATGAAATAACATTTTTGTGATAATAGTGAAATAGCATTTTTGTGATAATAGAGAAACAGCATATTTGTGATAATAGTGAAATAGCATTTTTGTGAAAATAGTGAACTAACATATAGTTTGTTCCCTTTAAGAAACACACAGGGGTTTGGGTGTAATAATATTGAAATAGCATTTTTGTGAAAATAGTGGACTAACATATAGTTCGTGCCCTTTAAGAAACACACATGGGTTTAGGTGAGTAGAAAAGTAAAAGCATAAAGTCCTAAAGAAAGGGAAATCACTAACACCTTCATCGATCAACAGGAGAATTCAAGAAATAGTTCAGTCGGAGATAAGATTAGTCATATATGGAAATGCATGAGGTTGTGCAGTTTTTCAATCCCCTGCAATTATCTGCCACCAAGAGCCACATTGAAGAAATATGATGGATACAGAGCAAGGGGAAGATCACATAAAACATGCAGTGATGGTATCAAGAACAACCTTAAACAAATTAATACCAACTTACAAAAAGCATTAGAAAGAGCGCATAAAAGATCTTCTCATCTCCCAGCAACACTTACTGGGGTAAATGGGGGAAGAGAAGTAGAAGAGAATGGTGATTCAGCATTAGCATACCCAGAGTAATTGATTCTTAAGTATTAATACGGATTACTGATGGATAAGTACAAATTATGGAAGGATAAGTACTGATAATTATTGAACAATAAGTACTGATAATTATTGAATTATAAGTACTGATTACTGAAAGATATGTACTGATAACTGAAATTGAAGGTTAAGTACTGATTATTGAAGATTAAGCATTGATTACTGAAGGATAAGTACTGATTATTGAAGGATATGTACTGATAACTGAAACTGAAGAATAAGTACTGATTATTGAAGGATATGTACTGATAACTGAAACTGAAGAATAAGTACTGATTACTGAAGGTTGAGTATTGATTACTGAAGGATAAGTACTGATTACTGAAGATTAAGTATTGATTACTGAAGGATAAGTACTGATAACTGAAGGATAAGTAATGATTACTGAAGGATAAGTAATGATTACTGAAGGGTACATACTGATAACTGAAACTGAACGATAAGTGCTGATTAATGAAGGATAAGTACTGATTACCAAAGGATACATACTGATAACTGAAATTGAAAGATAAGTACTGATTATTGAAGGATAAGTACTGATTATTGAAGGATGTGACTGTTAGATGTTATCACAATACTGGTGCATGGAAGTTGGTAGTGTTCTGTGTTAGTATTGTCATGACCATAGTCGGATGCAGGTTCAACACTTGGGCTCATCGCTTGTCAAAGTGAGGCAAAGACTGGCCACCTATCCCTCCTTGCTCTCAGGCCTACACAGCGGGAAGGCCCTAACACATCACAAACCCTTAGTTGGAAACTGGTTCAGGTCTCTCCCCTCTCCCCCACCACCCACCCATACACACATAAGCCAATTATAGCGGCACACAGCTTTTTTTGGGGTGGCTAGTAATAAGGGATTAATGGAGTTCTGATAACTCAAAGGAAACTTTTTCTGTAAGAGATGCCAGGTCCCAAAGTTGAAAAGTGCTCCCCTTGCACATGGTGTAGAGACAAACAGACAGACAGACAGACAGACAGACAGACTGCAGACAGACAGACAGACAGACAGACAGACAGACAGACAGACAGGCAGGCAGGCAGGCAGGCAGGCAGGCAGCTGTGTGCACACATTAGTGTTTGTATGTGTGGGTGTGTGTGTGTGTTGTGGGTAAGGTATATTGTGCTGCCCCGTATTTGTATAAACCAACTGGCACTTGATGGATGATGAGGTTAATATCACATTGCTACCTTTACTTCCCTGAATTTCTTCTTGTACCCAGCATTTTGCCTCATAATACCCTATTTTGTGCTTCTTGATGTCCAAATATGTGTGGCAAATCTTTGCTTTTGTATTACTTCTTCGCAGTCTTCTTAGCTTCATCCCATTTCCCATAACAAACAACAAACAAGCAAACAAATGTGTATTTCTGAATATGCATACTGAGACAGAAGTTAAACACAATGTCCTACCCTGGCTGCATCCAAATCTGATAATTGGGACATGCCAACTAGGACGTCCCAAGTCAGGTTCATCACTCCCACCTTGTGCTTCTGCATGGCTGGAATATAGCAGGCCCGCACCTCCCCGCAGTCACACTTGCTGAGGCCCTCGCAGTTCGGGCCCAGGCAGTACAGGTGCAGCCACCAGTCATCACTCAAACCGACGTCTGGGAAGTCACATGTAATGAAAAACATTTTTCTTAATACTTTCTGGATGATTGTTATAAATGTTGTTTTTAAGAGTCTAAGGGTTGAGTAAAATAATTGTTTTTGTAAATTTTGTAGTGACTACTTTTACCCATTTACATAATGAAGTTATTTTCTGGCTGGCACCTTGCCGTCTTGACAGATGATAGTTTGTTACTTTGTACATAAAAAAAGGCATAATAATTACAACCCATGGTGGGGACCAGGGATGGGGTTTTACCTCTCTATAGCACAAAGCCTGGGCTGAATTGTAATGATCACGTGTTGCCGATGCAGCATGATCTCTCTCTCTCTCTCTCTCTCCCTCCCTCCCTCTCTTTCTCTCTCTCTGCCTATTTTATTCCAGAGGAAAGATAAATCAATACAACTGGAAAAAGACAAGTTGTTGGATCAGTAAAGCAATGCTCTAACTGTCTGCCTGTTGGAGTTTAAATCCTAGACAAGTTGCTAACCAACGCTTAGTCTTGGTCTGCCATGCTATGACATTTAGTCTTTAGGATGCTTTTCCATGCACTAGGATAAAGCTTATAACCTCCCAATTTAACTCCTCCACCCAAAGCCGCTGGAACAATGTGGGGTGTTGGATTTGGTGAACACCACCCAACATTCACCACAAAACAGAAATCTTCTGTCATAGAGTAGCTCAATCATATATAACAGTGTACAGGAACTCGAACGACGGGTTGTATTTGTTGATATAAAGTTTATTTGCACATGATGACAATCAGCTTCTTGTCTTATCAAAGGCCTGATGTTAACCTCCTCTCAAGTCAAAGGCCGGATCTTAACTGCCCTTGCCAACCCAATACGTCACGATTGAGCATCTCTCTCCCTTTCACTCTCGATGCTCAATCGTGCTGTATCTGTTTCCCACTAGATTCTAATAATACCCCAGTACTCCCTTACTGTTACACCTCCCCATGTTGAATAAAGAATTTTCCTTATAAAGGAAAACTCTTTACTCCAAATCCCCATACTCTATTCCCTCTTTTTCCTCTAATCTTCCCTAAAATCAGCTCAAGTTTGAGTAAGTAATATATCTTTTAACCCTTCTCCCAGTTATATGGTCAGCTAGTAACCCCCCCCCCCCCCCCCATATACTTCTTCTTCGAATTTTCTTTGTATAATACCTCGTACCACGTATGGTAACTCTGTTAAGCCAAACAGTCCTTCTCTCCTTTCTATTTCCCCACACTATATAGCTATCCACTATATATTTCTACTTTTCTGGTTCTTTCTTGGCTCCTCCTGTTTCCTGTATCAAATATACATATTATAAGAACAGCTCATAAATTCTTTATCGAAATTTTTGAACTTATAAAATTTCTCTCTCTTCCAAAACCCAGGACGTACAAAAACAATGTAGTTAGAAAAAGTAAAGAAGCGGTGCGCACCTAGTAAGAAGTATAAAGAATGAATACTCAACATGACCACATGTACATACAGCAATGAACATTTAAGACACTCACATTTACCTCCCTTGCCAATAAAAAAAATTTATTGTAAAATAATTTTTTTTAAATACACTTTATGAATTAGACCTTTGTTCACTATAAAACCTTTTGGCATAAGTTTTCATAAGCCCTATATATTCAACATTTACATTGCCATCCACAATTTTGTCCATATTTCGTTATCTCACCTTTAACCGTGAGCCCATGTTCATATTTTATGAACACTTTTAATATAATTAACGCTGGTTTTTCACAGCACCTATATCTTGCCCCCGTACATCCCCGTACATCCCCCCATTTACAGTCTTCCCTTTACTTTATATCAGTGGGACAAAGTAGTTTTTATCAACTCTTTTCTGAACGAAAAACCTTAAGCAAAACCTCATCTATTTGAAACTTAAACTTACTTAACTAACTTTATAACCATGTAACTCAATATACCAAACCATTCATGTAATCTAAATAAAATGAACACAACCCCCAAATTAATCTAAAGAAAAAAAAACACATTTTTTAAAATGACATAACATGCATGTTATCAAATCAGAATAAAACATTCTATTTCTATCTATCACTATTGGACACTTTTACGGACCAATAGTTTTCATCAACTCTAAATACTAGGAACACAACCAGCCTATTCTAAATCAATTAATCAAACAACAACAATCATTTTTCAAGACCAAATCAAGAGAAAAAAAACTTATTATATATGAGGCATTGAAACTTAGGCTCAATAACACAACCAAATAATAGCCATCATTTTCCAGTTCCAACTCAAGCATAAAAACATATTATATATGACTCATAACTCATAAAACTTAGATTTCATAAAACAGAGTTTTCAAAAGAATTTTAACTCTCTTAAAATTACTACGTATAGTGGCCCACCAACATTGGCCTCTCATACTAAGTAAAATAACGCATATCTACTTATACAGGTCATTCCAGTATTTCTATGACCGAGAAAACTAAACCTTTCACTGTCCATCTGTATATCTGTTAACTACAGACCAATTAGAATCACATCTGTTCTATCTACATAAACAAATCAGTAATCAACATTTACCATACCATTTATTATCTCCATAATCTATCTTAACTCCTAACAGCACATAACATCCGGAATAACCTCTTAAGTAAGCACTGTAAACTACATGTTGAATCCTTTTTTCTATTTGTAATGTGGCCACTAATCCAATATTAACTCAATGTAGTAGCCAACCTCTACTTATCAACGAACTTGTGATCTGGCCTGCCTATTATTTCCCTTGGAGCAGTCATCACTATAACCTGTTAATCCTTATCGTTAAACACGGCATTTCTAGCACCAACAAAAAGTACATTCACCCATTGTACCAATACCTCAAGACCACTTCCACCGTTTCATATACTTCTTCAAGCATCCCTTTCACTTCTAAATCCTGAAACTTATAACTTGCCATCTGCAGTACTTTCAAATATCTATCTCCTACGTTTCCACTTCTTCAACAACTCCAAGTTTCTTTGAATAAGTGCTAATTCTACATCAATATCTTCTTCTTCGTACAACTTATTAGTTTCTTCCATACTACTACTTGACTCTGACTTTTCATCCATTTCTTCTTCTTCGTCTGTATGTCTCTCTTTAGCTGCCGCTAACCTCTTCTGTTCAATATCCCATCTAATTTGTCGATCATTATTTCTTAAGGATCTTTCTAGTAGAGGCATATCTTCTCCGCTTGTTGAATAATCCCTAATTCTCCTCTGTCTTTTCACTTCTTTATCTCTTTGATTGTCCATTCTTCTTTTCGTTGCTTGTCTAGTATTTTTAAATGGAGCACCTATTTCTTCTTCCATACTATCATAATGAGTTTCATTCACCTTTTCTTCTTCCATTGTTTTCGGAATTGTCTGTTCTTGAGTATCTTCGTAACTTGGATTCGCTAGCAACTGATTTTGTTCTGGTTCTTTTCTAAGAGCTGGGGTTACTGTAGCTCCTCTGACAACTTGTTCATCCAAATATTTTGTGTCTGAATAATAATTATTATTATAATTATTATTTTCTATCTCATCTTCATCTCTTCTTAAGTGTTCAACGTGTGCCCTTGCTATATGTGCTGTGACCTGGTTCTTTATAATATACGATACATTACCTAGTTTTTCCAAAACGTAATACCCTGGAATCCAACGAGCATCAAACTTAGAGTTTCTTCTATGCTTCTTGTAATAAACTCTATCACCTACCTTAAACTCCTGTAATTTTGTATTTACATTTTTGTACTTTTTCTGTCTTTCCCTAGCTTTAATTATATTATTCCTTAATCTTACGTGTGCTTTATGCATTTCCTGTATTATAATCTCTTGGAATTCTTCACCCATATATTTCCGTCTAGGTTTTAATAGATTATCTATAGGTAGTATTGGTTCTCTCCCGTGTATTAAATAAAATGGTGAAAAACCCGTGCTCTCATTTTGATTTGTACGAATAGCGCTAAGGGCAGGTCCCAAAAATAGATCCCAATCTTTTTCATGTTCATCAATAATCTTTGCTATAATGTCGTATAACGTCCGATGTTGACGTTCGTTTCTAGCATTTGAAGAAGGTCTATAATATGAGGTCTTTATATGTTTTATATTTAAATCTTTTAGTAACTTTTCGAATTTTTTATTTACAAACTCTCTACCATTATCTGTAAGTATACTTTGTGGGCAACTAAACCTTGGTACGAACTCTTGTAAAAAAATATTAATGACAGTATCTGCGCTCTTATCTGGGATTGCATAAACTTCCGGCCAAAGACTGTAGACGTCTACTATATGAATTAAATACACATTTCCTGACAATGTTCTAGGGTGTGGACCCGATATATCTAAACTAATCTTTTGCATTGGGAACTGAGGAATATCTGTGTCTTGTAAGGGACACTTTATTGTTTTCATGTTCCTTAATCTGCATTTTTCACACGTATCTACATATTTGCATGTAGATTTAAACAAGTTTGGCCAATAATATTTACTTGTAAGTGCTTTCACCAATTTGTCTCTACCGAGATGTCCATTTTCATCGTGATATGCTTTTAAAAGTTCATTTTCTAAATGCTTTGGAATATATTTCCTTAGCTGTTCGTTCCTTTCACACATATAGTATAACTGTCCATCCTCTTGTAAAACCAAATAATTCCTTTTATATTTGTTATCTTCTGTTTCTCGTAATTTTTCTTTTATTTGTATGACTTTCGGGTCCAACTCTTGCTCTTCTTTCATATTAAATTGTGCTAACTGTAGGTCTTCTTCCCTATGTTCAGACTCTCGATCCGATGGTAGACTATCAAATTCTTCTCTATTTATTATAGCAGAATCTAAGATATTTACTTGCCAATTTCGGTCGTCTATCTCTGGTTCAGCTTCATCTTCTGTATCTCCTGATGACTGTGGGTATGGAATTCTAGACAATAAATCAGCGCATGTATTAATCCTACCTGGGATGTACTCAATTTTCGTGTTGTACCCCTGTAGATTCAATGCCCAAGTCTGTATTTTCCTGTTCTGCACTGGAGCTTCTAAAAAAGACTTTAAAGGCATATGGTCAGTTCTAATAACAAAATTTGCGTTATGTAAGTAGTAATTTAGTTTTTGAAGAGCGTAATGAATTGCATAAGCCTCTTTCTCAATGGTCGTCCATTTTCTTTGTGATCTGCTAAGCTTATGCGACAAGAAGTAGATAGGCCTTTCATTTTTAACTCCTGGTATTCCAGACTCTTTTCCTTCATATGGTTGCACCAAACATGCTCCTACTGCATTGTCCGAAGCATCTGTGTACAGTATTAACTGTTTGTTTAAGTCTGGATGCGTCAACAATGGTACCAATGTTAAGCTGTTTTTTAAATATTCAAACGCTTTTTGACACTCATCATCCCATTTAAACCTAGCGTATTTGCCTGTTAAGTTTGTAATAGGTTCAGCTATCTTTGAAAACGCTGGGACAAACCGCCTATAATACGCACATGTTCCTATAAAAGCGCGTACTTCCTTAACGTTAGTTGGAGCAGGTAACTCTTTAATAACCTTTATCTTGTCCTGGTCTGGTTTTATACCTTCTCTATTTATAATATACCCCAAATATTTTGTTTCTGTCTTTAAAAATTGGCATTTACTAAGCTTTAACTTCACATCATGCTTTCTTAACCTGTCAAATACTAGTCTAATATGTTTCAAATGATCTTCCACATCTCCAGTAGTAAAAATCAGAATATCATCAATATAGGCAAGAGCGAACTTTTGCATACCTTCTAAAACTTCATTTATTAAGAGCATATAGTGAGAGGGTGCAGTTTTGACGCCAAAAGGCATTCGTAAGAATTCGTAAGAGCCCATATGAGTACAAAAGGCACTTTTCTTTTGCGCGTCTCTTGACATCGGAATACACCAGAATCCTGACCTTGCGTCCAGCGTCGTGAAATATGTAGAGCCATTAAGCAGCCCCAAAATATCATCAATTACTGGCAGTGGGTATGCTACATTCTTGGTGATTTTGTTCAACGCCCTGTAATCGCAGCAAAAGCGACTCGAACCATCAGGTTTGGCCACGATGACGACCGGAGATGACCACTCAGACTTCGATCTTGTTATTATTCCTGCTTTCAACATCTCTTCTATCGCCTTTTCCACGATTTCTCTATTTCTTAATGGAGTTCTATATGGTTTTAAACTTATTGGTGGATGATCTCCTGTGTCTATTTCCATTGTAACTGTTTGCGTCTTTCCCAATTCTAAATCATTAACCGCAAACACATCCTGATTTTGCTTTATAAGTTGTTCTAACACTTCCTTATTTTCTGGCGGGGCTTTTAACTGTGACAACAATTCTTGTTCCCTTGTTATTTTGTCTAGTGAATGTATTTGGGCTTTATATCCTCTGGATGGATGGATCAATTCATCCATTCTGACGTTCCCTCTTCTTCTGCATCCGCGTCTGTTATTTCCCCTTTCACTAGAAGTTTCGGAATAACTTGTTCCCGACACTTCTGCTCTATCCGTTGCCAATATGTCACTAATGTTATGATCTAGTTTTGCTATCACACATCCTCTGTATAATTTGATTTCTCTACCTGTGTTGTTGATAACCATCACTGGAAAGGTTAAGTGTTTATCCAACGCTATTATTCCATCCGGAACTTCCAAACCAGGCTCATCAATTATTTCCTCTTGTAACTCAGTGATTCTGACTGTGTTTCCTTCCACATAATATGGGTTTCTCTTCAGCTTCGCTTGTATCAAATTAACCGACTGTGGTTTTAACGTCGTTGTCATTTTAACTCTAACTAGTGCTGATATATGCATGTCTTCTTCCATATCTATATAGACGTCCCTGAATTTTAATTTATGTAAATCATAGAAAAGTCTTACTCCATTTTTTATTAAAAAATCTCTTCCTATCAACATGTTTCTATTTAAATCCTTCACTACATGAAAAAGGTGTCTTATGTTGATCCCTCCTAACTTAAAATTTATCATTGTTTGTCCAATTACTTGTAAATTCTGTCCAGTAACAGAGTGTAAATTATTATGACTCTTAAATACTCTACAATTTCTTACTATTTTGTATAGAAAACTTTCTTTTACTACACTAACCTGAGCTCCCGAATCAATTAATGTACGAACTCTATACTTTCCTATTTCTATTATACAGGAGCTATAATCTGTTTTATCTTCTATAAATTTCTTGACTTCATCTAGCTGAAAATATTCTCTGTTCGACCTATTATACCTGTTATTAACATATTCTCTAACCCTTGGGACCTTATTATTTACCCTCCTATCATAGGTCCTGTCTAATAGGTAGGGCGCCGATTTTCCTGTGTTCTTGTACCTGTAAAATTCCTGTGTCCATCTACAACATTCCTACTCACCCTATTATTGTCATGTCTACCCTGTGTATTCGACTGGACACGCCTGTTATTACAAAAACGAGAAACATGTCCCCGTTGACCACAAACCCAACAAACAATATTTGTGCTATTTGTGTTACCTACTGTTTCTCTTGTAGGGTATCTCATATTTCTTCTTTCCTCGTTATCATATCTATTTCTACCTTGTAACGTCTGTATTCCTCCTCTCCTATTCCATCCGAATCTTGTTTGTCCTATTTCCATAGGTTCCTCAACTCTGTCGTCTCGATTACTTCCCACTTCTCGTCCTGTTCTTAATCTAAACCTACGTCTCAAATTTTCCTCTTGTACCGCGATATCCACCGCTTGTGATAACCTCTCAGGGTTTTCCCTCATCAACTTAAGTTTCAAACCATCGGATTTTATGCCATCTACAAAAATCCCTACTAACATCCTTTCCACCTCCTCTCCTCGTACATTCTGTCCTAAGAATGCTTCTTCAGCCAGGTTAATCAATCTATCGCTGAACAATTGTACCGTCTCTCCGTTATTTTGTTTAGCCTGCCTCAACACCGAAAATGCATGTTGTGGATCCGTTATTTCTGCATATTTCCTTGCTAGGTCTTCTTTGAATTGTTCCCATGTCTCATCTACTCTAGCCTCTAACTTTCTTCTTATATGATCCGAAACCGGTTCCGTTGCCGTCTGATAAGCCAGTCTCATTTTTTCTTCATCTGTTGCTGAGATTAAATAGGCATATTTTTCTATGGAAGTGACCCATTTCTTAAAGTCTCTGGCCTGTCCACTAAACTTCACAATTTCTGTTGCCATCCCTTGTTGTTTAATTACCATATTAAGTCGGCCTACTGCTGTTCCCACGCCTGTCAAAACCTGTGCTAAGGTGTCCTGTTCCGCCATGCTGAAATATACTGAAACAAAGCAAGCAAAGAACCACACAATTTCAACTTCTTAATTTAAGGAATACACTCACTTGTTTCGTAAAACTACAGTTAGTTTCTAGGTTTGGGAACCACACAATTTTACCCTGATTTTGTTTCCTGACTCAAGCACGTACTTTCTTCGACTCGGCGTCAGATTTCGTTCGAGCACCAGGAGCCTGCGTCAGCTGAAAATCAGTCGCGGAGTTCAGGTAGCAGAGTTCAGGTAGTCTGTCTCTTCCTCCAGGTAATTTCGTCACTTCTCTAGGGATGCCGGGATAATCTTCAACCCCTGGTTGGGTCCCATCTGAGATTTCTAGCCTTTGTTTTCACCCCGGGTGGGGTACATCATCGACGTCTTGAGATAGCGACAACGTAGGTGGCGGCTTGAAAATAGCAAAACTCAGGCTATGGTAAGCCCTTTGGAAACGCTAAAGTTCAGACCACGGCTATGGTAAGCCCTTTGATAACGCTAAAGTTCAGACAACGGCTATGGCAAGCCCTTTGATAACGCTAAAGTTCAGACAACGGCTATGGCAAGCCCTTTGATAACGCTAAAGTTCAGACAACGGCTATGGCAAGCCCTTTGATAACGCTAAAGTTCAGACAACGGCTATGGCAAGCCCTTTGATAACGCTAAAGTTCAGACAACGGCTATGGCAAGCCCTTTGATAACGCTAAAGTTCAGACAACGGCTATGGCAAGCCCTTTGATAACGCTAAAGTTCAGACAACGGCTATGTTGAGCCTTTTGAGGTATAAATTTGCGAAGCAGCGGGTATGACAAGCCTCTGGAGTTGTACTATGCAAAGCGACGGCTCTACCAAGCCTCTTGAGTTGTACAATGAAAAGCAACGGCTATATCAAGCCAAGCCTCTTGAGTTGTACTATGCAAAGCGACGGCTCTACCAAGCCTCTTGAGTTGTACAATGAAAAGCAACGGCTATATCAGGCCTCTTGAGTTGTACTATGCAAAGCGACGGTTCTACCAAGCCTCTTGAGTTGTACAATGAAAAGCAACGGCTATTTCAAGCCTCTGTATTTGCAGATTACTGAATTTTACTGGGCATCACTTCACTGGTTGTTCCACCACGTGCCGAAACTGTTTCTAGGAGTTATTTGACCGGAGCATGGAACAATAACAAGCGGCTCCCGACTTTGACAAAAACCTCGAACAGACAGTAGCTCCTTTTAAAAACTGATTTGAGAAAACGTCTGTTCTAAATACCTTTTTTAGGCAGTCTGGTCTGGATCCTTTGATGGTTTACTAGTACTTCGGATTGCGTCCGCGACGGCAAAATCCAGTATCGTGGTTAAGCGGCACCATTTCGAGTCCTATAACAGTGTACAGGAACTCGAACGACGGGTTGTATTTGTTGATATAAAGTTTATTTGCACATGATGACAATCAGCTTCTTGTCTTATCAAAGGCCTGATGTTAACCTCCTCTCAAGTCAAAGGCCGGATCTTAACTGCCCTTGCCAACCCAATACGTCACGATTGAGCATCTCTCTCCCTTTCACTCTCGATGCTCAATCGTGCTGTATCTGTTTCCCACTAGATTCTAATAATACCCCAGTACTCCCTTACTGTTACACATATCTGATTAAGAAAAGTTATTTAGATTTGCAATAAAGTCATAGAAATTATATATGTGTATGTGTGTGCATGTGTGTTAATGATTACCTCTAAAAATGTCATTGTTTACATCAAATCAGAACAAACAGCGTGTTAACATCAAATTAATACAATTAGCTTTTGTTACAGCAAATTCATTTATTTAAACTTGGTTTTAAGAACAAACATGGAAGCACTCTACGCAAATCAAATAGATCCGTCTCTCTCAGCAAATGTCATCAGGTGTAGAGGTTGATCCTTCCAGGAACAAGCGCCTTCATACCTCCTTTCTGGAACCATAATTACATCCATTGACTTCTCATCCTCGACTTGAAGATGTAAATTACAAGTAGCTCTGAGGTCAAAGTGGGTTCACTTGACGGTGGCGAGGGACACTGATAATAGGGAAAGCTAACCCACAGGCAAAAATCAGTCCAGTACACAAGAAGCAGTAGTAGCATGTGTATGGACTATGTTTGCATTCAAAGTAAGTGAATCCAACAAAAACAAGTAAACATCCACAATCAAACATTCCCAATTACTTAAGTATGAACAGATATTGCCAAATAGTAAAAGTCCTCTTTCCCCCAGAATCCCACATTGGGACACAGGCTGTCAACCAACTCTCTCCAAGCCTTACTTCCCTTAGCTATCCCATCATACAGCTCTGACCATGCCCCCCCCCCCCCCCCCATATTATCATATTCTCTTTTATGTCTTCCGCTATTTCTATCGCCTTGTGGATTCCAGACTGAGACCGCTCTAGTTAAACTTTTCTCAGATTTTCTAAATGTATGTCCAAACCAGCACCAACAAGCAATGTCCTTTCTTCACCTCTTGGTTCATTGGTATTCATCCAGCTCTCTCCATGAGCTCCACATTGGTTATTCAATGCCTCCATATTGTGCAGGCACTAATTAATTCATGTCTGTAATTTATTTCTAATTGTTTTAGTTGTTTCTGCGTTTCTGATTCACACAGCCAGCACTGATTTAATGTTGGAATAGAATATTCAAAGTTTAGTGCTAAAGTTAATTACTTTTGACTTCCAGAAATTTACTAGTGCTATACCCAATCCAATCCAATCCAATTTGAAGAAAAAGATGTTCAGACCCCTTTCAAATGTCTGTCTGTTGATGTCTTACAATTGAGGCGCTTATGGTCTTTCTTTTCTGTATCTGCTTACTGAAATATAGTTGCGTACTTTGCTTCCTAATTTCTGAAAATATTCTGGAATATTCAGGGAACAAACTCAGGGCCTCTCATATGCAAAGCAAAAGCTCTACCACTGAGCTACATCCCCAGATCTAGTGTTATAAAAGTTGGGGGTCATCGTTGGAGCTATGGAGTTCATGCGACACTCACGGTAAACTGCCCTGTAGAAGATACCAAGCCATTTGGGATATAACCCAGTGCAATGAAGTTGACTCTCCGACATTAACATCCCCTTTTTTCTCAATCTAATCCCGATCTTTGTCTGCATTGCTACCTAAATAGCTGTATGATTTCATCAAAGTTTCGTATGACATTCTCAGAACAAATGTTTGCCATCAATGGCGCAGTGAAGATACAAATAATAGTTTGCCCAATTTATTGCCTGGCATATTAGATGCCACTGTATCTGATCAGGTACATACTGCAGAAGTTAATCAACATAAAATGACATAAACAAGGAATCCTTCATGCTGAAATACACAACACATACTGCTTGCTTCATTCTATGTTGATTGGCTTTTGTAGTGCGCACCTTATGAGATCCTGGGAAATATGCCAGGCAATAAATGTGCAAACCTGTTGCTTGTCTTCACTGTACAGATTCACTAAGGGAATCATCATCATCTTCCAATGTTGCCGCCATGTGTTGTGGGGAGGAATAAATGGCGTTACAGTGCCTGATGGGTGGCACTGGATAGTGTCATTCCTGTGATTGCAATGTCTTTGATGTCATAAATCCATTTTCTTCACAGGCTTCCTCTTACTCTCATTGCAGATGATCCTTAATGTAGGGCCAGTGCTGGAAGTTGATGGTGTTGCATTCCAACAAGATGGCCAAACCATTTTATCTTATTTTTTGATAAATGTGACACAGTGTGTTGATCCCACTGTCTGTCTGATACCAGCATTCTTATTTGTTCTCGGATTGTTAAGTTGGCAGCTCTCCTCAGGCATATCATCTCACAGGTGTTTGATTTTGCGTAAGTGTGATTTGGATAATGTCCAAGTTTGAGATTGGTAGCATAGAGTTGGTGTGAATATGCTGTTTATTATCAATGTTTACCTCTAAAAAGTCGAAGCGTTCCAAGTTTCCAGCTCCCAGTATGAAATTTGGTGATACCATGCCGGGCATCTCCAATACACAGGTAAGGGCGATGAATCTTCTTCTTATTCTTTCGGCTGACTGATGCAGAATGATCCAGAATTGCTGACTGTTTTTGCCAGCCATCAAGAAGAATGTTCAGCTGAGAACGAACAACATTAAAATAAAATATTGATTGTCAGCTAAATGTAAAAAGTAGGGTTGGTTGAATGTAAGATGGTTTGTTTAGAGGATATATGACCACTTATGTAATTAGTAATGTAGTAATTTCCACTTGAACTGGTAAGGGATATAAAATTAGTGGACCTGTGGTAAAGCTGTGGAAATGCAAACAATATAAAACAACACAAAGTAATGCAACTTTACAGAACACAATTATGGAAAACATAGGACGTTGCTGCAACTAACATTCATCAGCAAACAAATACACCAAATACACAGGAAAGACACTACAGTGAGTACATTCAGGCATGATAACCCAATGAGAAGAATGGAAAGATGAAAAAAAAAATGAGAACAATGAAAAGAAAATGATAACAATGAACAAAAAATAAGAACAATTAACAGAAAAAGAAAGAAATGACAAAAATATGCTATTTATCTCAGAATCCATGGTTATACTAACATGCAACTTGAAGTTGATACTCTTATATAGACAGTGGTGGTAGTCTGTGGCATAATAGAAGCAACGGTAGGGATGGGGATGGTCCAGTGAAGATTCCAGGTAAATTCTTTGAAGTGGTACCTGAAGTCGGAGAGGAAGGTAAGGCGGGAAACAGTGGAACAATGAAGATATGATAGTTGACTGAGAGTAAAAACTACAAAGGAATGCCCCGGTGGGTGTCCATACAATGCATGAGTGTTTGCCAGTAATGGGTTGGCCATTGTAGTGAATGTCAAAGAGCAATGAAGTGTGCACCTAAGAATGATTGTGATGATAATGAATATGAGGCTGGTAAAATATGAGGCTGGCAAATTATGAAGCTGGCAAAATACAGGCTGGAAAAATATTACGCTAGACAAATATGAGGCTGGCAAAATATGAGGCTGGCAAAATAATATGGGCTGTAAATCTTCTTATACATGACTTTTGTTAACAGTAGGAAGCCCTCCATGCTGTAACGTTCTATGTGGGCTGAAGATTATATTCTAAAATACACTTTCACTAAAGTCAAAAATAAAAACTAAGTCCAACAGCAGTAATTGATATTTTATTACACTGACATACACAATGAAATATCATAATGAGATGACAATTAAAAGCATGTGTTCTATGTAGCATCCACATGGCAAATGAACTGTCCTAAAATCACATTAAATCCATTTATATAAATCTAAATTTGGCCGCTAAAGGCACTGAAATCTGTCTAATGAACCATCTTATTCTTTTGTCTGACTAATGCAGAATGATCTAGTATTGCTCTGTTTTTGCTAGCCATTAAGTAGAATATTTGGTTGAGAACCAGAAACAGTAGAATAAAATATATTTTAAACAGTGAAGAAATGTATTTTCAACTAAATGCCAAAAATAGGGTAGGTTGAATGTAACATGTCTTTCATCTAGAACCCAGAGTGTAAAGAAAATCAAGGAAAACCTAAAAACACATGGAAAGAAGAATTAAAAACAAATGAAAACTATGAGGAGGACATGGATACAGCTGCACGAGATAGAAAAAGACAGGATAGTTTAGAGTGAGTTGGTTGAAGGCCTATGTTGCAATGAGGATCAGAGGGCAAAAGAAGAAAAATGAATCATGGTTGGTTTAGAGCAGTGGTTCTCAAACTTTTTTGGCCCATTCACCCTTTCACTATATGTCAGGATGTCATTCCCCCCTTTCCAGCAAACAAAAGAAGAGGAATCCCCCCCCCCCCTCCCTTTCCAAAATCGTCAGCCTCAAAAGGTGTAATTTTTTTTATATTCACAATATTTTATTAACACCCCAAATTAATCATATTACAATAACTAAACAATTAAAATGGCAAAGAATGGCATTTAATACATGACACCAGAATGCCAGAAAATTGTGCTTCATCAAACACAACGCTCAATAGTAAACCAGGATATTGATCCTGAAGTCATTTTGAGTCAATCAATCTGTGGTCTTAATTCCCCCCCCCCCCCCCCCCCCCCCCCCCCCCCCCCCCCCCCCCCACCTAAAACCCTAAAATTCCCCACTGGTTGAGAATCACTGGTTTAGACGATATCTGCTTCATTAACGGATTCAGTGCCGAAAGATAGTATATCGCTAAATGTGAATTCCCATTTGGATAAAAGGACAATATATCACCATACTAGGGTAATTGTGTTAACTTGTTTTGTTTCGTGGTATGTTTCGCAATTTTAAACCTCATTGAATGGAAATTTACATTATAACACTTGTTCATTTGATAGGGTACCATGTTTGGTGCAAACCTACTTTTTGTTTGGTGCATGATGAATCAGTTAAGTAATTAGTCTCATCCAGTTGTTTCTATTTGTATCACAAAATATAAGGGTTCATTTCAACAGAGGAAGCTTTTGTTAACAGAAAGGTGTCCTTACTGGTCTAGCTCTGCTTCTTTCCTCACTGATCTTTCCGGTTATCACGATGTTTTCCAATGCCTCTCTTGTCATTACAAATAGCTATACACAAAAATAAAGTGACACATACCTTGCCCATAAATGTGCTTCCATCGAGTGACTCACAGTAGGTGATCGTTAGCATATGCCAGGTGTTGGGTTTCAGCATATGCTCAAAGGTGCAGTCCTTCAACACGCCAACATCGTACAAGCCAGTGGTCAGCCTAGAGATCATATAAAAGTCCTTTCATTGCCACCTGGTCAGTCTACAGATCATGTTAAATTGTTTTCACTTGCTCTTGGTCAGTCTACAGATCATGTAAAAGTGCTTTCACTGCCACTTGGTCAGTCTAAAGATCAGTAAAAGTGCTTTCATTGCCACTTGGTCAGTCTACAGATCATGTAAAAGTGCTTTCATTGCCACTTGGTCAGTCTACAAATCATGTAAAAGTGCTTTCATTGCCACTTGGTCAGTCTACAGATCATGTAAAAGTGCTTTCATTGCCACTTGGTCAGTCTACAGATCATGTAAAAGTGCTTTCATTGCCACTTGGTCAGTCTACAGATCATGTAAAAGTGCTATCATTGCCACTTTCAATCTCAACACAGCTCTAGGTCAAACTAGTAATATAACTACATGCCACTAAGGTATAAATGATAATATTATCTTAGGTCTCAACTGCCTAAAATATATACACAGTATATATTGTCATATATACCATTCTCTTATCAATAAAGTAGACTAGTTAACCCAGTCATACAGATGACAATGTTACATTAGTTAGTTGATATCCTTTACAGGATGTCGCAGTCGACACCGGCATTGTTTGGCTGTGTGTGATTTTTTGGCAAGTTTACGTTCAGTAGTTTGCCAATGCTTTCTGAATGACCAACACTCACACCATTGTATGAAAATCAGCACAAAGGAGTCTGCTGCCAAATTGCCAGTAGCTGGGTTTCGACTGCGGTATGTGGGATTACGAATTGTGTCCATAACCCCTACGCCACTGAGCAAAAGTCTGGTCATGTTGTCAGATATATTACAATACTACAAAAGATAGCCAACAAAACAGTCTGGTCATATTGAGTCATACAGTTTAGGCTATTAAATTAGCTTACCAACTATGTAGTCTTGTCACATAGATTACAATATTACATTATGTTACCAAAAAGCAGTCTGATCATGTCCAGTCACATAGATTACAATATTACATTACACTGCCAACAAAACATGACCATGTCCAGTCACATAGATTACAATATTACATTATCCTACCAACAAAACATCACCATGCCCAGTCACATAGATTACAATATTATATTATCTTACCAACAAAACATGACCATGTTCAGTCACATAGATTACTATACTATATTAGCTTACCAACAAAACATGACCATGTCCAGGCACATAGATTACAATATTACATTATCCTACCAACAAAACATCACCATGCCCAGTCACATAGATTACAATATTACATTATCTTACCAACAAAACATGACCATGTCCAGTCACATAGATTATAATATTACATTATCTTACCAACAAACTATGCATATGTCCAGTCACATAGATTACAATATTACATTATTCTACCAACAAAACATCACCATGTTCAGGCACATAGATTACAATATTACATTATCTTACCAACAAAACATGACTATGTTCAGTCACATAGATTACAATATTACATTATCTTACCAACAAAACATCACCATGCCCAGTCACATAGATCACTATACTATATTAGCTTACCAACAAACCATGACCATGTTCAGGCACATAGATTACAATATTACATTATCTTACCAACAAAACATGACTATGTTCAGTCACATAGATTACAATATTACATTATCTTACCAACAAAACATCACCATGCCCAGTCACATAGATTACTATACTATATTAGCTTACCAACAAAACATGACCATGTTCAGTCACATAGATTACTATACTATATTAGCTTACCAACAAAACATGACCATGTTCAGGCACATAGATTACAATATTACATTATCTTACCAACAATGCATATCATTGATCTTTAGTCAATCATTCTGCACCGCTATACAACACTCTTTGATATCGTATTAGGACGACCACTGATCTTGCTTACCCATCTGTTGATTCCCCAAAAGATGTCTTTGGTATCTAACCATCATACATACCCCTAAGATTGTCCTATCCATCTAGTCTCATAACACGTCTCACTGACTCAATGTGAATCAATACTGTCACACAACCTGATCTTTCCAATACTTCAGTATTTGTGATTTTGTCTTGCCACTTAATACCAAGAATTCTTCGCAGACACCGCATATGAAAGCTGTTTAAGTTGTTCTCTTGGTGTGAGTAAGTTGTCCAGGTTTCACTGCCATAGAGAAGAGTACTAAGGACACAGGCTTGATAGACAAGGACTTTTGTTTTGGCAGTAAGCTTCCTGTTCTCCCAGACTCTTT
Organism: Cepaea nemoralis; assembly: GCA_014155875.1. Lineage (NCBI taxonomy): Eukaryota > Metazoa > Mollusca > Gastropoda > Stylommatophora > Helicidae > Cepaea > Cepaea nemoralis. The sequence goes on along the minus strand of JACEFZ010007745.1, from coordinate 20,424 downwards.
TTCTTAACCTGTTCATTGTTGTTGCTGCCTTACCAATCCGGATGTTGATTTCCTGATCTAGGGATAATTTGCTATTTACCACTGATCCTAGATATGTAAAATGGTCTACTATCTCTAGTTCGGCGTCGTCAATAAAGATTGATGGTACCCCATGTGCACCTTGTGACATAATCTGTGTCTTCTTTTTGCTAATTGTTAAACCAAATTCAGAACAAGCATTGAAGAATGCAGATAGTAGACATTGCAATTCTTCCTCAGAGTGGGTCGTAACTGCAGCATCATCTGCAAAAAGCAACTCTCTGATCAGTACCCTCCTAATTTTGGTCTTAGCCTTCAATCTCTGAGCATTGTAGAGGCCGCCATCTGAGCGTGAGTGAATGTATATACCACCATCCTGATCATGAAATGCATATTTCAGTAGAAGTGAAAAGTATATTCCAAAGAGGGTGGGAGCTAGTACACAACCTTGCTTAACTCCACTCTTGATTTCAAATTCTTCAGAAGTTGCACCATCAAACTTGATTATACCCTTCATGCCTGTGTGGAACGATTCCACAATGGACAGAAGAGTTGGTGGGCAGCCAATCTTCTTTAGTGCCTTGAACAGACCCTCACGACTGACCAAATCAAATGCCTTTGTGAGGTCGATGAAGGCAATAAACAGAAGATGGAGTTATTGCCTCTCCATAGCACAAAGCCTGGGCTAAAATATAGAGATCATGTGTTGCCCATGCAGCATGATCCCTCTCTCGGCCTGCCTAGTTTACTCCAGAGGAAAGGTAACACCCCTACATCTGGAACAAGACAAGCTGCAGAAGCTGCCGGATCAGCAAAGCAATGCTCTAACTGTCCGCCTGTCGGAGCTTCGATCCTAGACCAGTCGCCAACCAAGGCTTAGGGCCTGGTCTGCCCTGCCATGACATTTTGTCTTTAGCTTGCATTTCCTCGCACCAGGGTAAGGCTTGTACCCTCCCAACTTCGCTCTTCCGCCCGAAGCCGTTGGCACAATGTGGGGTGTCGGGTTTGGTAAGTGCCGCCCAACGTTCAGCGCTAACAGAAACCAGGTAGTACCGTCTACTGTTATACGGTAGCTCAGTCATATCTGACTAAGACCTGACAACAATCAGCTCTACAGCCATGTATATTATAGAACCATCAGTCCTGCAATCATGTATATTATTAAACTATACAATACTGTCTTCTTGTTAGACCGATCTGTCTCTTTCCCTTTCGGTTAAATGAATTTGTAATACTATTCTGTAACATTTACATTCAGGGGCGGGTGAAATCTACAACGGACATCATAGCACTAGGGACATTACCATACGCACTCCGCCAGCATCTTAATCTACCAGCCAATATTAATGGCATCAGTTTCAGTCTGATTATGTGTCAGTTTTGCCGTTCCTCGGAGATTTGAGTGTTGACCAGATCTCCTGGTCACTCCCTTATGCACCATTCTCTCCATGCCTTGCTGTATCTGTTCTTCCAGACTATACACACGATCCCAAAACGCCCTGACCACATCTGCCTTATCATGCACTAATATCCAGTCTAGCCAATCTGTTCGCTTGCTCGTTTCCCACCACAACAGTATCAAATGGAGATAAGATCCAACGGATGTTCCACATCTTTAATTTTTAAAATCAAGCATGCCACTCGACACAAAGTATGCCTGTCTTCACCCTTCTAAATATGGTATATGAGTCCGTTACCATTACATAAGTGTGCTGTTTGTCCTCCGGCCAGTGGAACGCTGTCGTCATTGACTCAACCTCCATTCTCAGTTACTCAACCTCCATTCTCAGTTACTCAACCTCCATTCTCAGTTACTCAACCTTCATTCTCAGTCACTCAACCTCCATTCTCAGTCACTCAACCTCCATTCTCAGTCTAGATATGTTATCATATACCAGGCCCTTTCCTCTACATTAAATACGACACGGTCCATTAATCTTCGCTTTGAACCCCTAGACAATTATTTTGCCTCTTAATACAGTCATCCGTGTAGATGATTGCATCGCCTGTGAGTGAATTATCATGAATTAATTGTTGCACATCCCGTTCAGCGCAGTCTGCTCTCGAATTCCAGTACTCCTGATCCAAAATGATTATGACTCTGCACACGTCCGAATTTTCTTCTGGCTTTTTCACTCACCTTGATCTCTTCATTATGTCCCCACGCATATCCATTTCTCTTATTTTGTTCTCTGCCCGAGCCATCCATGATTTTCCTACTTTCGCACACAGGAAATATACATCAATCGGCAGGCACATTGTCGCCAGTCGCCATGTTGTGTCCAGAGAGACTGCATTTCGCGTGTTGTTTAGAACACAGAATACTCGCTTGTTAAAATTTGCAGAAGCAATTATGATCTGCAACCCTGTCTGACTCCATATTCTATATCAAACCACTTTGTGGTATCATCAAATATTTGCATTGCCCCCCCCCCCCCCCATTGCACTTGAGTGGTCTATAAAGCAAGAGTACATGTATATATCGTTTTCATTATTAGATCTTGTACACAGAGAAACATAAGTAATACCCTTGTCAACATCAGCTGTTTAGTTGAAGGTCACCGCAGCCAAATTTACTAAATGTTGCTCGTCATCGCTGGTGATGATTCAACTTTGCCAAGTGGGTTCGCAGTCAGAACAGCGGACATTCCGTAATTAGCTGCGAAGTAGTCACATTTTCAATTGTCACTCGTGTGACCAAAGAATGCTCTTTGTCTCTTTCTTATAGATGTATATAATGTTCTAGTTTCATTCCAAACAATAGTTGTTAGTTACTCTGGCAGTCCAATGCATTAGCAACATTCGTCTCAGGAACCACGTCACCGTTGCTTCCAAGTTCTTACTACTTTATTTATTCACGTTTCATGATTCATTGCCACACATTGTTTCTTGTTTTTATCATTATAATTCTGAGTAGAAGTTTAATGACTTTGTTTGACAATGATAGCACAAATTTCACTACATTCAATTTGCCCCTAATCGTTTTCGTTGAGACTTACATACAGATTTCAGCATATCAGGAGGTGTATATTCGCTGTTCTAAATATCATTTACATTTCAGTCAATATTCCTCGAAATTCTCTCAGTACTTCCGATTTCTCTAGTGTGATTCCATCTGACTCAGCTGTTTTTAATTTCTTCGTGTGTTTGATAGCATTAGTGTCTTCTTCTTTCAGACTAAGTGCCATTCTAAGTTACTTTCGTCAGTTAATTTTGTTCTCTTTCCATAACGCGCCTCACTTCACACATTCTATCTCTCTGTTATATTTTTCCTATAATATTTTTTCGTGTTTTTGATTTCAAACATCATGTGGTTACTCTTTTATTTTTTTTCCTGTCACTTATTTTCTGTGCATTTTTGGAATGTTGATGTGACATTTTTCAACTTCACAACCAAAAGCACAATTTTTCAACGCACGAATTTGAGAAGTAGCATCAACACATTTTCCAGACTATGGTGTTCCAGCCTATGTTGTGTAGTCAAGAATAGCTTTACACATCCTAAGTATGGTATCATTAGCCAGGGCATAGATTGTTTTAAAACAAGACTAGCCTAGTTTTTCAGACACCACGGCGCCAAAATTCCAAGTTAGGAATGCCAACGGACATAGAGGTTATATGTCTGGTTAATCACTAAGGTGTATTACAAGCCAATTTCTGGTTTTAATTTAGTAGTAGGCACTAAGAACTTGAGGATATCTATCTCTCATTTTAATTTTAAAATACCACAGTTGAATAGAGTTTAATTCAATTTTGTTGCACTGCTCATTTAGCCAATTTTCTTTCGCCATTATCTATTTATTTCTTTTTCTTAATTTCGGTACGAGGTACATTTGTAGAATAACTGAAAATTCATTATTAACTTAACACTTGGGATCACAGGTGAAAGGGCACAACTGCTTCCGAACTAGAGTGGCTCAGATGTGGAAGCCCTTAGCGGGATGTCACCCATTTGATCACAACTAATTGGAGCTGACATTTTCAGAACCGAGCAGCGGCTCGAGTCAAATTAGACAAAAACTACTATGCCAAGTTCTTGCTTAGGTTCGTTGTAAAGAACGTGACACACTCATAACGAAACCCTATTAGTAGTTCTAGAAAACAAGAGCAAACGCCAGCGTCCTCACATCTGATCACCCTTTATTTTGACATTGTCATATCACCATGTCGCCCACTCTCTCATCGTCCTCTCAGTAGATCGTTGCGTAGAAGGATCATATTATTGTGTGACGACTGGTGCAATGTATAATATTCTCAGGTGTCTCTTGTAATCGTCTAGGGCAGGGGTCACCAAACTTTTTTTACCGCGGGCCGGATAACTGACAAAATGACGAGCACGGGCCGGATAGTCATTCTGTACAATACTTGCCCCGTACTCCGTGGCGAAGATCTTACGGACGCGGTTTGTAATCCCGTATATCCACGTTCGAAACACAGCTGCGCGCGATTTGGCAACAGATAACGTTGCGCTGGAGTTTATGCTATGTTATGGGTTCCGTTCGTTCAGAAAGCAATGGTAAACTACTGAACGTAAACTTGCCAAGACATCAACAACAGCAAACAATGCTGGTGTCGACTGCAAACGTCCTGTAAAGGATATACAGCTAACTTTAACAATAATAGCAAGCTAGAACGAAAGCTCTGGGGAAAAAAGACGAAAAACTAAGTTAATCATGGGAAGGGCGTGCAATGCGCACACACACACACACATACACACACACACACACACACACCACACACACACACACACACACACACACACACACACACACACACAAGAAAAGACAACCAACATATTTATTTACTAAACAAAGTTATCAAAGAAGGCGACGTTAGCACACAAAAAGATAGTCACATCAGACCTAATGTGCACATATCCGAATCTCACAAACTAAGCAGCAAAAGAGGTTAGTGAGATTTGTGAAACTGACGTATGGCTTTCAAGATACCATCAATGTTTGGTTTGGAATTGCTGCATCCAATCAAGCGAATTGCTTTCACATGTTCATCAGTCAATCTGATTCGATGTGATGACTTCACAGACTTTATTTTTGAAAATGTTTGCTCACAGACACAATTTGTTCCAAACACTGGTGCCATACCAGCGGCAAATTTCTTAAGTTTCGGAAACTCAACATCAGGTAAGCAGCGGTACTTTCTTCTCTGTGCTTCTCTTTCAACAAGTCATTTGCTTGCAAATCAATGAGTTCCATCTGTAGTTCAATTGGCACATCATCAAGGTTAAAATCAAACGGATTCTGAAACAGAAGAATGTCACTCTCATATCTTTCAAGATCTGAAAATCTCTCCAAATTCTTTGAAACAGTGAAAATGAGAAAGGTTTTCTCCTTCCAGTTGTGCTTCCAACAATGACAGCTTTCTCCGAAATCCATTGATGGTTTTGTAGAGATCACAGACGAGGTAATACTTTCCCTGAAGTTTCAAGTTCAGTTCATTCATGTCGACCAAAAATGACAACTTTGTGACGTCATCTTCATTTGTCATGGTTTGTGCGTAGACACTCACGATGGTTGCATGCTCCTTTCCTTTCAGCAGAGTTAACTTAATAGTCATAAGCCTTTTATAAATGACAATTTATAGCCTTCGGAAATTCAGCCAGTTTGCCAAGACCTTAATGGCAAATCCCACACAGGATTGTCGTCTTTCCTCGCTTTTCCTTCCACTTCAGAAAAATTTGTAGACGACACTTACTTCACAGATTTGGCCTTCTTCTGCAAGTCGTGTCTTGCTCAAGTCTGCCATGTCGATATTGTACCTGCACAGCTCTCTCCCAATCAGTGCTTTTCGTCTCTCTGGGCCCGACCAGCAGAAGTAGACCATGGAAACACTATGGGTGTAGAGTACACTCTGCAAGCAAAAGAAACCTATCGTTATCCTGATATCAGTCTTATATTAACTAATAATCAACAACATCAGATTCAAGACCTCTTAGTTACCTATGCAGAAGTACTTACTGACAAGCCAGGTCTCACAGATTTAGTGGAATTTGACATGAAATTGTTGGACACTACACCCGTGAGAGTCAAAACATACCTATTTCCTTTTATCAAAGTGAGCAGTTTAAGAGACGAGATCTAGAAATGCTTTTAACTGGGATCATATCTCCATCCGAGTCACCTTCCAGTGCAAGTGTGGTTTTATTGAGAGAAACCAGTGAAGAACATAGATTGCGCACGATTCCCGACAGCTCAATGCTATAACGGAATTTCAGGCCGAACCTCAGCCTGACGAGAACTAGCTATTCATTAGTCTCAACAGAGCCAAGTAATTTAACAGGATTGATCTCATAAAGGGATATTAGCAAATTCCAGTGAAACCAGATATTCAACCATGGCTTGCTTTCAGTACGCCTGATGGTCACTATGAGTTCAACGTTCTACTATTTGGAATGAGTATGCTCCTAGTGTCTTTACATGGATCCTGAGGAAATTACCTGACCCACTTCAACATCCTGCTCTATAAGTGATTTCATGGATGATATCCTTATTGCTACTGAGACATTTGATAAACATAGTAAGGTACTCCATCTTCTTTTCATACGACTTAAGGAAACTGCTTTAACAGCAGGACCAAAGAAATGTCAGATAGTATTCCAACAGGTTGATTTTCTTGGACGTACGATATCTCAAGGCAACATGACTACTCATGAAGGAAACATTGAGAAGCTACAACTAGCACCTCACCCAAAAACGAAAAAGGGATGTCAGATCTTTTGTTTTATTATGTGCATTCTATCAGAAATACATAAATGACTTCAATTCTATCACAGCTCCTTTAACAAAGCTTAAAAGGAAATGGGAACCAGAGAAAGTCATATGGTAGGTCGACTGTAAGAATGCTTATCCAGAAGTCAAGAAGGCATTAACTGCAAAACCAGTACTTCATCTTCCAGACCACAAACGCCCATTCATTCTTCGTACAGATGCAAGCAATATAGGAATTGGTGCTACCATACTACAGAGAAAAGAAGATGAGAAACCAGTGCTATTTCCTGTTGCATATGCTAGAAAACTGATATATTTTGATGACTCGAAACGTCATGAAAGTTTGAAGAGAACAATAATGGAGGGGTATATACTTGGGAAGAGAGGAAGAGGAAGGCGAAAGAGAAGATGGTAGCAGGATGTGGCGGATGATCTCCAGATGAGTGTATCGGACGCGGGACACCGTACTTGTGATCGAGAAGTTTTACGGTAAGTTGTTATGGCAGCAAGGTTCTGCAAACGACATGCCACTGAATGAATGAATGAATGAATAAATGAATGAATGAATATGCTAGTAGGAAATCGAACTATGCTGAGAGTAATTATTATACAATATAAGAGGAATGTTTAGCACTAGTTTGGGCCTTTGAGAAATTTTAAGCTTATTTGTACGGAAAGAATTTCACTATACAGTACGATCATCAACGTTTAATGTTCCGACAGCTTCAAAGAACTTGAATGCATGACTGATGAGATGGTCTCTGCTTTTACAACCATATCCGTTCCAGATTGAATATTTACCTGGAAAAATGAATGTTAGAGCAGACTTCCTCAGTCGTCATCCTGTTCCTGATACTGTAACAAAACAAGAGCGAAAGAAAACAATTAGGAAGAGATAGATTATATGTGAGGATTAAGAAAGTTGCATTTGGTTGATATTTTAGTTCTCCGTAGAATGAACTGTCTTAGAGGGGTGCTTTGTGGCATTTGCAATGTCCAACCAAACTGCAATTTAGAGAACAGTCGAGAACTGTCCATTCTCTGGTGACAATAATGTTATAATATCTCCCGTGGGGCGTTTGTCCAGCCAACGCGAGGTAGACGCTCAATGCTATTCTCAAGCCGTGTTTTCTTTACCCCAGGAGACATGTTGTTGTAAGGTTGACAGTTCCTAAGTAGAATTCAAGGACGCCCCAAAACATAACAGGATGGAACACGGAGATAGTTTAGTGCAAGGTAGGATATGTTTATCTTACCCTATACAGTTTAGGCAGGATACGCAATTATCTCCTCAGGGGAAATCGCCCCACTTTGTTAAAAAGGGCAGTACACAGTTTCATCCGTTTTCAGTCGACATGTAGTTTTGAACAGAAAAATTGTGTAATTCAGTCGGATTCACTAACGGTGTCCGTCTTGATACAAATGTAAGTTAACGCTTATAGTAAACCCGCTTATATTGGTGTAACTATTGTATGAAGAATTTGAACCTGCAGTTAGAACTCTCTATGTTAGAATATAGTCAGAGATTCGTCTCACTAAATGACATACTCGGAAGATATATCATGGACTATTTCCATTTTCGTATAAGATATATATCGGTCGTCTCATCTTGATTCCTACCAGCACGTAATAAGATGATCTGTATATTAAGATACATTATGAATGTCTTTATAATCTCCTGATGTGCATGAGTTTCTATAATTATTCTCATTATGTGTAACCTGAACATGTTGTTATTTTATGTGGCCATCTACCCTGAAGAAAGGAAATATTACCAGGACTTTATGACGATGTCGTTCCTGATTGAGGACACACCAGTAAATTAGGCAAATAGGTAATTGAATGTAAGACTGAGGAGATACTAAGTGTACGAATATAATGAGACATGTCTTGTCGATCATGAGATGTTGACGACATGGATCTATTTATCCACCGATATCTTATATATAAAAGGCAATCTCCGTCTGTATGTCCGTATGTCCTTTATGCGTTCGCGAACGGCCCATCCGATTGAGATGAAAATTTCTACACGTCTTCTTTTCATTCCAGCGCAGCCAACTGTGATTTTTTTTAGTGTGAAATCGGCTGCTTACCCAATATTATTTCATTTTTCATTATAATTTCATATATCTCAGGGGACTTAACTCTGTAAAAGTTATTTCAAGGGGCATAACTTTTCTGTATAATTTATAGTCATATTGTGGCATCGTTTTAAAAGATTTATAAACTCTTTGTCCATAGTTATGTACCGGCATATGAGTTATAATAAATAATGATACAATCTTTAAGGCATTTTTAAAGTTTTCATAAACATAATGCATAATGCATAACATTGTAACTCATCTTTTTATGCTTAAAGAATAAATAAATAATAGTTACCTTATCTATCAAGTTTGAAGATTTTATATTTCTTTACACTGTCGCCAACTCTAAGAAGACATGGAACAACTTCAGCCATGATTAAATCTACAGGCATATGCGTTATATTCCTCCTCCTCCTCCTCTCCCCTCCTCCACCTCCTACCCTCTTCCTCTTCTCCTCCCCCTCCTCCCTCTCCCTCCTCCATCCTCCTCTTCCCTCTTTCTCCTCCTCCTCCTTCTTCCTCCTCCTTCCTTCTCCTCTTTCCTCCTCCTCCCTCTTCCTCCCTCTTCCTCCTCCTGCCTCCTCACCCTCCTCCCTCCTCCTAATCACTCCTCTTCCTTCCCCCTCCCTTCTCCTCCTCTCTCCTCCTACTCCCTCCTCCTCCCTCCTCCTCCTACGTCCCCCCCCTCCTCCCTCTTCCTCCTTCTCATCCCTCTTCCTTCCTCCTCCTCCTTCTCCTCCCTTCTTCCACCCTCCTCCTCCTCCCTCCTCCTCCCCTCCTCCTTCCTCTTCCTCCCTCTCCTCCTCCCTCCTCCTCATCCCTCCTCCTCCCTTCTCTTTCTCCCTCTTCATCCTCTCTCCTCCTCCCTCCTCCTCCTCCCTCTACCTCCTTCCTCCTCCTCCTCCCTCAACATCCCTCCTCCTCCTCCCTCTTCCTCCTCCTCCCTCCTCATCCTCCCTCATCCTTCTCCCCCTCCTTCTCCTCCCTCCTCCTTCTGCATCCTCCTTCTCCCTCTTCCTCCTCCCTCCTCCTCCCTCCTCCTTCTCCTTCCGCCTCCTCCCTCCTCCTCCATCTCCCTCCTCCTCCCTCTTCTCCTCCCCCCTTCTCCCTCCTCCTCCTCCTTCTCCTTCCTCCTCCCTCTTCCTCCTCCCTCTTCCTCCTCCCCCTCCTCCCTCCTCCTCCCAATTCCTCCTCCCCCTCCTCCTCCACTCCTCCTCCCACCTCCTCCTCCCTCCTCATGCCTCCTCCTCCTCCCTCATCCTCCTTCTTTCTCCTCCTTCCTCCTTCCTCCTCCTCCCTCCTCCTCCCTCCTCCTCCTCTCTCCTCCTCCTAATCCCTCCTCCTCCCTCCTACTCCTCCTCCTTCCTCCTCCCTCCTCTTCCCTCCTCCTCCTCTCTCCGCCTATCTCTTCCTCCCTCCTACTCCTCCCTCCTCCTCCCTCCTCCACCTCCCTCTTCCTCCTCCCAGCTCCTACTCCTCCTTTTTCTTCTTCTTCTGCTGCTGCTGCCGCTGCTCCATTTACCCAAGTTAATTGTTGGGGAAGATGTAAAGATCTTTCAAGTGCTCTTTCTAATGCTTTTTGTAAGTTGGTCTTCGTTTATCTAAGGTTGTTCTAACTGCAACCAATAAATGATTAGACAGACAGACAGACAGACAGACAGACAGACAGACAGACAGACAGACAGACAGTCGGGAACGGGAACTTATATGACTACTTATATGAATTAAATGAGATGCTCCCAATCAGGGGCTGAGCGAAGCCGGGCCGGATCAGACAGACAGACAGACAGATAGATAGTCGGGAACGGGAACGTGAGCTTATATGACTACTTATATGAATTAAATGAGATGCTCCACACCAGGAGCTGGGCGATGCCGGGCCGGGTCAGACAGACAGACAGACAGACAGATAGTCGGTAACGGGAACGGGAACTTATATGACTACTTATATGAATTAAATGAGATGCTCCCCACCAAGGACTGGGCGAAGCCGGGCCGGGTCAGCTAGTATATATATATATATGTCCCTACATGTATGATCATTGCATTTTAGCATGAGGCCGAGACAGAGGAGGTATGAGCCTATTGTTCGGCTATTGCGCTGTTGAATGACTATATGTAGCCAACAAGGGTCTAGTTAAACCTAAACATGTGCAGTGACAACGTCTCGTTTTCGCACACCACCAACCCCCAACTTTCTTATGAGGGCGGGTACATGTTTTTTGTTCAAGTTTTTAATATACAGCGTAGTGGTTGAGTGGCCTATCTGGAGTACCCAAACGGGGTACATCCTAATCCTGAGTGTTGAAATCATCAAAGAATGATGAGAGTCTTCAGTCTAACCAGAGTGACACTTCTCCTCTCTGATGGCAGTGCCTTTCCTGTGCTCTCTTTGAGATCTAGTACAATACCTTACCTGATGCCTTAGTGAATCTTACCAAATGTGCCTGTTTCAGCGCTAGGGAGTCTTACGAGCCATTTTTGGTTTTACTTTAGTAGTCAGCAACAACGATTTGGGTATATCTATCTCCCATCTCAATTTAACATATCACAGCACACAATGTTGTTCACTTGTGTTTGCGTTTCTGGCTTGTAACATCACGTCAAGGCAGATCCGTAACAGTACCCACGAAGGCGCGTTTAGTGCTAGCCTTTCACGAACAATGTGTCAAGACATTGTGTGATGGAGAGACTAGCTTTTTCTCCCCCTTTCCCTCCTAAAAGAAACTCTGTCAGCAGTTTTCCAATGTTGGGCTGGTGGACCTGGCAACGTTTCTAGTGGATCTGGTCACATTTCTAGGATGGCAATAGCCTTTCATAGTGCCGCTTTAATAGATTTAGGATTGTTAAGAGAAAACTGGTTTTATAAATGTAGTATTAAAGTATTTTATAAAAATCTCCCTGATTATTGTAACTGAGTCGTATAAAAATAGATTACGAAAGCAGTAGCGATATTGTATTATAACAATCAGCTGTGGAGTTGTGTCAATCGTTATGTATATTATATTTAAACAGCCGCTCAGAAATCAGCAAGTAATTATTTAACTCTGTGGAGTCATTCACAACAATATCTTGTTTCCAGCCAACCTGGGGACAATGTGCCAAAGTACAGCCCTGAGTTAGACAACGACCTGAGGACACACGCCTAAAAACAAATGTTTGGGTCCGACACCTTAAAAATGAGCCTATACAAGTAACTTTTAGTACCATCGTGTGAGGAAATCTGAGAGAGGAGTGAAGTTACTACACGGATTTTCACAATAGCACTCTATTCAAACATCTACTCCTATATCTTGAAGGAATGTAATTAGTCGTTCATGCTGTTATCAGTTATCAGTTGCACTTCCTGATAAGTCCATAAGTGCTCAGACCCCCCCCCCCCCCCCCAGCATACATCATATGCATCAGCGTTCGGTGGCTAAATAGTGCCAGTTCTGTGTTAGTTGACGAGGCACCTCGTTTTCCCGATGTGCCTCTCGTGTCTGGCCGTGCCAATTCTTATTCCCAAGTCTTTCATCCTGGATAGTGATGTGGGTTCACTGACGTCAAAGTCCTCTGTTCTCGACTTATCTTTAAGGACGTTAATAACATCGGCACGATCCATGGGCTGGCCATCTACAGAGGGTGCAGAGCCAGCCATTTTGTCAGCTCGTTCATTTCCCTCGACTCCCGCATGTCCCGGGATGAAGATGAAGGTGACTTTACGGACAACAGACTTCCGCAGCGACTCAGTCCACTGTCTACGTACAGATCCAGCTTCGACCTTCTGAATAATGCTCATTGAATCACTTAGTACACACACGTTGGTATAATGCTGTGATTCCAGCCATATGAAAGCCTGTTACCGCCATCACCTCCATCGTCATGCTGCTCGTGGTCATGGAGTGGGCACCACTGGATTCTTGAACGGTTCTGCCCACTGAACGGGCTGTAAATGCCCACCCACTTCTCTGCTGCTTTACAACAGATCCATCTGTATGGATGAGCACTTTGGGGCTATCTGAGTGTTCATAGATGAGCGCGTTGACCTCTGCATTGACAGCGGCAGGGTTCTGCTCTCTGCACCGTCTGTCGAGTGTGATAATGCAGGAGAAAGTGCACTTAAAAGCTGGGGGTACCGGCACCAATTCCTTGCCGGGGTTGATACTTGTAAAACTGCAGACCTGTCTGACGACATCTTCCGCCCGACCCATCCATGATTTGCCCGTCTTTAGCCTGTTGCCCATTTCTCTGAATATAGCGTCATGCAGAGGGTGCTGCTCATCTGCACTTATTTTTAAGTATGCACGAGCTCTCCAGATCTTGATCCTGTGATTCATTGTCGGGAAGTCAACGAGGTATCTCATTGCTACACAGCTGGTGCCTCTCGTGCAGCCCAAAATGATGCGCATGGCTTCGTTTTGTACCTTTTCAGGTCTTCCAATCTGTGTAGGGCTAACAGTGAGGATGGCCAGGGCATACTCGGTGGGTGAAAGCACCAGTCTTTGGAACAGAAGTATTAGCAGTCTTTGCTCGACATTGGCAGTCGCCATGACTCCTATTGCAGACAAACCTTTTTGATCTTTCGTTATGGCATAATCGACACGATCGCTGAAAGACAGGCCTCACGCCAAAATAAGTCATTGTACTCACTGTACTCTATAAAAAGCTTGCTTGTAGTCTATAAAAAAAAAACATATATATTTTTCTGAACTTATATGTATTTTTCAATTAACATCATCAAACAGATTGCTTCTTCTCTGGTGCCGCTGTTTTTGGGGAACCCAAATTGTTATTCAGCCACTTCCTCATCTATTTTATTTTCAATTCTTTCATGTATGACCTTGAGTAGTATCTTAGTGTTATGGCTCATTAAGCTAATAGTTCTGTAATCCTCACAAGCAACAGCTCTTGGCTTCTTGGGTAGTGTGATGAAAAGGGATGTTTTCAAATCCTTGGGTTGTACCCAGTATTATATATATATATATATATATATATATATATATATATATATATATATATATATATATATATATATATATATATATATATATATATATATATATATATTACACATATATATACAGAGCAATCATTGCATAATTCTGTGATGGTATCAATGCCAAAGCTGGATAAGGATTTTATCATCTCTACTGTTATCGTGTCAGGTTCTGCAGCCTTTTTTTCTTTGATCTTTTTTAATAGCCTTCTCTACTTCAGCCTTCAAGATCCATCATGAGTATTATACAGTGTTGGGTTATCGCCCCGGCTGTCCCAGAATAAATCTGCTGTATATTCTGTCCATCTTTTTATTATGTCGGTGTTATTAATTATAATTTCTCCATATTTTCATCTGTAACAACCATTTCCTGATATATTATTTTACTGTTTTGTAAATCTTCTTATACTTTCATGCAGTTCTTTCAAGTTGTTTTATTTCCAGAGCCTCTATTTCTTTGCATTTTTTTCTGCAACCATTCTTCTTTGGCATCTCTGCACATGTGGCGTATTTTTCTGTCTATTAATTTATTTTTGGAGTGTTCTTTGCTTTCTTTCTTTGAGCAAGTTTGCTCATGATTTCATCGGTTATTCATAATTGCATTTTCTTATTTACCTTCACTGGCAAGGTGACATTTGCAATCTGTATGCCAGTTTTTACACATTCCTATTGTGTATTAAATTTATGGCATATAGAAACTCTATATCAATTAGAAATCAATATATATATATATATATATAAGTTTTATAGAGAATTTGTACCATGCAAATTTTTCTTAATTTGGCCAACCTTTTCTCCTAATATCCTCACCATATTTACTAATTTTGGCCGACATATGAGGGGAAGTCAATAAGTAAGTCACAAATAACTGTAGAAAAATAACTAAATGTGATAACTTGAAACTAGTTTATTTTTATACATACATTGTCCCTGTATTTCTCAACTAATTTCCACCAACATTGATGCACTTATCCCATCGTCTTATCAGTCCTCCCAAACCGGCTTTTTAGAACTGCGTCCTCCGTTTTCTAAACCACGTTTTCACTTCACATTCAACTACGGCGTCATTTGCGAAATGTCTCCCCCAAGGTGGGTTTTCAGTGGACCAAAAAGGTGGAAATCGCTAGGAGCTACGTCGGGGTTGTAAGGTGGGTGTTTCAGATCTTTCCACTTTAGTTGGTTAATTTTCTCCTGAATTAATCGAGCCGTATGTGCTCTGGCATTGTCATGAAGAAGCAACACTCCTCTAGTAAGCAGTCCTGGACATTTTCTTCGAATTGCATCATGATGCATCGATAGAACTTCACAACACCCTATTGCAGATTGTCAGAGCCTAGCTACGCAGCGACATCGTTACGGCACCCGGCGGACAAGAGTTGTCGGCTGGCGAGATTCTTACCTGACACGCGACCAGCGCTGACGACAGACGCACGCAAAGCCACGTGACCCCACGAGAGGCAGTGGGCAGTGTGCGTAATAATCTCAGACCAAGCTGGGACAGGACTCTGAACGGACGTGTGTGACGAGAGCAAGGCGTTTGTGTGAATCTCCGTGGTTGTAAGCTGAACGACTGATATCTTGAGCGCCAGACCTATGAGCTGTAATGTGGTTGTGAGTTATATGTTGTACATTGCTGTAATTATCGTTATGTATTTAATGTGGCAATAAATCCATAGAACTTGTGGTGCTGTGTCTTACGTCGAATCACGTTATACTGTACTGTCTCACATGTGTTAGCCAACGAGCCTAAGAGAAGATCCTGACATGTGTGGACGTGGGTTGCTCGTCTTTATTTAAGAACCTAATATATTTAGACGTGTGTTGTTCGTCTTTGTTATTTAAAACTATAATTCTTGTACTTGTAAAATTTGTCAAGGTTATAGTGATGTACATGTGATCGGAAAAGTCTCAGTGTGATCCATTACTACATTGTCTAAATATGTTTAAGATCATTAGTAAATGTACAGTACATATTGTTTGATCCTGTAAACGTGTTAAACATTTGTGATTTGTGAAAATTGTCACCGTTTGACCTTGTCAACATTGTGATTTTGCCGCCATTTTGACCTTGTCGCCATCTTGTAAACTTGATGTCTTTGTCCTTACTGAATGTCATCTTGATGTAAGTGATGTGTCATCAATGTTATTGAGTGTTCAAATACAGATAGATTGTTTTGTGTATTGAGTTTGTGGAACGCAAAGAGTTTTGGAAAGAGTGTAACTTCTGTTGAAAGAAACACTGTTGACGACAATTTACGACATACAATTATACTCAACGCCATCCAAACCAAATCAACACTTAGTGACTTACAGGCACACACCAACAAACACACGCTAACTTATTTCTCTCCAAAAACAAAGCAGGTTTTTGCGTACCATCCATAACCCTGCCGTAGAGGTCATTAGTGGTTCCGAAGTACGACCTTACAGTTTTCTAGCCCGATTGCCCAACCATTCGTCACCATATCCAAGGGCACTTGAGTATATTTTTCTTCACTTTAACTTTACGTATGCATTAGTGGGCACGCATCGTATAGTCAAATCAATTGTAAGTTATTTTTCTACTAACCATTTACAACATATTGTGCGTGATTGATTTTCATTGACATATTTTCTCCATCATGTCGTCATTATTTGATTTCATCGATATGGGGTTAAAATTAAAGTTGGAAGGTGATGAATTAACTCAATGGAGTGAGAAGAAATACGCAGAATACCTACTTGTTCAGGAAAAAGCTGCCGAACGCGATGAAAGAGCAGCAGAAAGAGCTCTAAAACAGGCAGAGATTGAAAAAGCTGCCAAGCAAATAGAAGCAGAAACAGCTTTAAAACAAGCAGAAATAGCAGCTCAGAGTAAGAGGGAAGAACTAGAATTACAGTTGAAAATGAAACAACGGGACACTGAGACTGCAATGAATAAAGAGTCAAAGAAATCTGAAAGACTGGAAAAAGAAAACCAGTATAAAAAGTACCAAGGTATCGTTCGTAACTGTACCTCGGGTGACTGCATAGCAGCCTTTACCCAAAATTTTGAGACTTTAATGGAACATTACCAAGTTCCACTTTCGGAATGGAATATTTTATATATGAGGAGTCTATCTGGGGAACCTCTGAAAGTCATTGAAACCATCCCCAAAGACCTCAGAAAAGAGTACCATTATATTAAATCTAAAATAATGGCACATTTCATGTTAGATGAAGCAGGGTACAGAGAACAATTCAGTAAACTGAGTCCAAAATCAACTCAAACGTTCTCTGACTACCTCTGTTTAGTCCGAGACATTTTCAGCAAATGGACGTCATCAGCCAAAATTAACAAAAATTATGATAAATTAGAAGATCTCATTATTCGAGATAAAGTTATTTCTTCTATCCCAGCATCTTTTTCTAAGTTCTTGCAGGAGAATGAATGCACAAGTGTGGAAGAAATGGAAAGACGTGGGTCGGCCTATTATACGGCAAATAAACAGTGTTTTGCCACTGAAGCTACTGACAGTAACTGGGTAGCAGCAGCCAACTATGAGAAAAACTATAGTAGGCAAAAACCAAACAGGCCTACCTCTGAAAAATTTAGACATTGTGTTCACTGTAAAATGTCTCACTATTTGAACGAGATGTGCGATAAAAACCCAGGGTACCAAACATACTTGCAAAATATGGTAAACAGACAAGACAGAGAACGTAAATCGTTCAAAAGTTTACGTAAATGTTTTCTCTGCAAGGCTTACGGTCACCATCGCATGGATTGTAAAGGCAGGAATATGACCAACAGAGCCAATGCCGCCTTGTTCGATAGTTCAGCGTCAGAAGACGAAAATACAGAAAAACATCCTGTACATGCAGCACAGGCTTGTGACGTATTTAGTTCCAACACATGCACTGTCTGTAATACCTTCTTTGAAAATGGTATCTTAACGTGCGGTCACGCCATACCTATTGCTAATGAGGAAGGTAACTTAGTAATAGACTCAAAAGGCAAATTAGACATCTATCACGGGTATGTTAATGGCAAGTTTGCTACAGTACTTCGCGACACCGGGAGTACACTTATTGGCCTGAAAACAACATTCATAACGCCTACAGACTACACAGGTAGACACATCACATGTAGAACATTTTCAGGCAATATTGAAAAATATCCATTAGCTTGGGCATACATTGAAACACCATTCCTCACCGGGAAAGTAAAAGTCGCAGCACTTACAAACCCAGTGTGCGATATAATCATAGGAAACTTACCTGAGGTGAATGACAAACCTCATAACCATGACATAACATCACTATGTATTAATGATAACACATCACCACCAAAGGTAATTGAAAATGTCATATCACCTGTTGAATGTATGTTAGCTAATGCAGCACAAAGTTCTCATCACATCATTGACGATATCATTCCATCATCATCTGATGTCATTGAGTGTGTGAACGCAGTAACAAGAGCTACTGCTAGAGTGCAAGATGAAAGTAACCAAACTGAGGCTATTCAAATGCTTAGCCCAGAAGTACCACCTAGTGACTCTATGAAGGAAACATTCATAACAGCTCAAAAAGCTGATCCTTCACTGTCAAAGTATTTTGACCTGATCGGCAAAAAGCAAAGAGTAACCAAAAATGCTAAATGGCATTTTGCTTTATACAATGATATACTCACCAGGTACTACACCAAAGGTGACGTTACAACAAAGCAAACTGTGTTACCAACTACTTATCGCAAGCAAGCTTTACATCTTGCTCACGATATACCTTTTGCAGGTCATATGGCATATGTTAAAACCAGGTCAAGACTATTGACACAGTTTCATTGGCCAAAATTCTGTAATGACATAAAAACATATTGCAGAAGTTGTGATACATGCCAGAAACTGGTAAAGAAAGGTAAACACCCACAGGCAAAGTTACAAGTCACTGACTTAGCCAGTCGACCTTTTGAAAAATTATCAGTTGACATTGTGGGCCCTCTTAGTCATACAACAACTAGAGGGAATAAATATATTCTAACAATTATTGATCAATGCAGCCGCTGGCCAGAAGCGATTCCGTTAAAGAACATTACTGCCAACGATATCATGGAAGTGTTTTTCCATATTTTCTCCCGAATTGGGTTTCCAGATACTATCCAGTCTGATAGAGGCACTCAGTTTATCGCCGCATCCACTCAAGCTTTCACGAAAATGTTAGGAGTGAAGCAAGTCTTCAATACCCCCTATCATCCTCACTCGAGCGGGATTATAGAAAAGCTTAATGGGGATCTGAAGCACATGCTAGCCAAAGTAACTCAAGATCACCCCAATAACTGGGATCTATACTTACCAGCTGTCCTTTTTGCTTATCGCGAGGTACCACATTCTAGTACCGGTTTCTCTCCTTTTGAACTCATCTATGGTGCCAAACCACGAGGCCCATTAACAATTTATCACCAAATGTTAACAGATTCCACTCCAGTATTGAAACCCATATCATCATTTGTGTATGTAACATCATTGCGTGAAAGGATAATGAAATCATGTGAAATTGCTAAAAAATGCACTAAAACTATCTGGTGCTACTTACAGACAGTACGCAGACAAAGGTACAGGACTATAACATTGACAGCTGGACAGGACGTCTTACTACTACTACCTAGTGACAGACAGCTACTGACAGATTCTTGGCAGGGACCTTTTAAAGTGACAAGACAAATCTCTCCTGTTGACTACGAAATCCTGATAAAAGACAAACACAAAATATTTCACATCAATATGCTAAGACATACTTCAACAGAAACAACGAACAAGACGATACGACAGCTTGCACCGTGATAATAGATCACGAAGATGACGATTCTAGCGACGAGATTCCAACACCTACATTAGACACGACAAACTGCTTGAAGGAGATCAAGATCAATCCAAACCTAAGTCAAGCAGAGACAAACAGTTGCAAACAGTTGATACAAGAGTACAACACCATCTTTTCAGACAACCCAGGACAAACAGAATTAGTACAGCATCACATCACACTCACATCAAACACACCCATAAGATGCAGACCATACACCATACCACTACATTACAAGGAACAATTAGCATCAGGAATTATCAACTTAGAAAAAAAACAACATCATCAGACGATCCCTATCAGACTTCTCTTCACCCATGGTCATTGTACGTAAAAAGGACAACACAATACGACTTTGCATCGATTACAGAAAACTGAACAAAATAACTGTTTTAGATCTTGAACCAATGGCAAATACGGACGATCTTCTGACAGAACTGACTGACGCTAAGTTCTTCACGACCCTTGACATGTCTAAAGGTTACTGGCAGATTGCTGTACATGAAGACAGCAGACATCTAACAGCTTTCGCCACGCCTTGGGGACTGTACGAATGGTGCAAACTTCCATTTGGGCTAGTCAATGCCCCAGCCACATTTGTACGCATGACACGACTCCTCCTATCTGACATTCCTAATATAGTTTGCTATATTGACGACATCTGTGTCCATACAGAGACAATGACGGAACATATAAAGATACTGGAACAGACACTAGAAACGTATCAGACAGCACGGACTGACAGTGAAACCTTCAAAGGTGAGCATGGCTTACCATCAAAGGTGAGCATGGCTTACCA
>JACEFZ010007744.1:7500-89110 GCA_014155875.1 Cepaea nemoralis | reverse complement strand
CACCGTTTATGCTTCACCTCGACACTGCAAGATACAAGATGGGATGAGATGAGCTGATGAGACGAAATGACGAGAGATGATGAGAATGTATCTATTTTAGAGGCTGTTCAACGGCTGTGCTGAAAGCGACGTTCTGCAAAGATACTGTTGCATGAGAAGAATATATTTTGAACTCAAGCGTGTTACACACGTGTTACTACCACTAGCAGCTGCCACTACCGGATAGTACATTGGACTGATTTTGTGAGTAGGTTAAATTGCCCTATTACCAGTGTTCCTCGCCATAAAGCCAACCCTCTCTGACTTCTGAGGTTCTTGTAATTTACATCAAGCATGCGAAGTCAACATATTAGTCCAACTGTCCAGTGTAGGGGATGAACATGCTACCTCGTCATCAGCACATCGGAAGTGTAAGAGCGAGTGCACTCTTATTTATTTCTTCTTCTTCTTCTTCGTTCATCCGGAGTTTCTTTTCGGATGTGATTGCGTTGTGCCTGTTTACAGCAGAGCTGCGTTCTTGCGCCGTTAGGCCGACACATCCGACTTCTGCGGGCATTTGTTGACCGGGTTAACCTTCCCGGGGGTTTCTTAGGACGTTTGACTCTCACTGTTGTGGTGTTATCCCCCATCCCAGCTGGTCCATATAGAACAGCCAAAGATCCTGGTCAGCCCTCAAGGGAAGGCAGGGGCAGACCATGGGCATTCCCCGCCATCCAAGGAGGCTTCCATACTTGCAGAGCCGATACATAGCGCTCTGGTACTGGGCTCACCCAAGGAATCGTCACGTCCTGCACATGGCTGCTTAGCCTCAATTCCGTATATTGGGCCTTCCGTTCACCATAGGCTGTTCTTCCGGAAACCAGAAGTATGCAGTCTGCAGATGACATCCACACAGTGAGCTTTCGGTTCGGACTTTCCACGTAATGGATTTGCTATCCAAGCAATATTCCATTTCATGCCACTAGGACACTTTTCCACCTTTTATGAAGCCCACACAATGGGCTTTTGATTCGGACTTTCCACGTAATGGATTTGCTATCAAGCAATATTCCATTTCGTGCCACTAGGACACTTTTCCACCTTTTATGAAGCCCACACAGCGAGCTTTCGATTTGGACTTTCCACATAATGGATTTGCTATCCAAGCAATATTTCATTTCATGCCTCTGGGTCTTCATGCACCTTTAGATGTCAACCTGAATGTAGTTAAAGTAAGCTGCGGTCAACTTGAGCTTGTTGATATCTCCATAGAGCTTGTCCTCAAATGAAGCACGTGTGGGCCAAAATATATTTCTCTGTTCTGCATACGTTGGGCAATCCTGCAGCAAATGTTTTGCTGTCATTTTTCCAGTTCTACAATTACATTCATCAGTATCTCCTATCTTTAGTTTATTGAACAA
The DNA here is from genome assembly GCA_014155875.1 of Cepaea nemoralis. Lineage (NCBI taxonomy): Eukaryota > Metazoa > Mollusca > Gastropoda > Stylommatophora > Helicidae > Cepaea > Cepaea nemoralis. Next base: position 87,710 of record JACEFZ010007744.1, on the reverse strand, counting down.
GTGGTATTTCAGCCTGTTATGTCCTGTGCGGAGTCTGAAGATTGCTACTTGATCTCTTCGGTCGAGTTTGTAATATGCATCATCCTTCTGATGGCCTGGATGCTCAGATTCCCATTTGGTTCTATAAGTGCTTTTTATCAACCTCTTTGCCTCATTATAGGTTATGTCTATGTCAGGCTGTGGTAGTCGTCCGCCCTCTTTTGCCAGTCTGTCAGCCTCTTCGTTTCCAGGTATACTGCAATGTGATGGGATCCACTGTATTACAACTTTTTTGGATTTCTGGCATAGACCATGGAGTGCTGCTCTTAGGTCAGTTAGTTCTGTGCTGTTATTGCTCTTGAGTATTGAGACAGCTGACTTTGCATCTGTGAAGATAGCTATTTGCTTCTCTTTATTTTCCTCCATCAGGAGCATTTCTGCTGCAGTTTTCAAAGCCTCTACCTCCGCTTTGAAGTTACTTGAAAATTTTCCAGTTGCCATTGAATGTGTTTTTTTCACACCATTTTTTAAATTTAGGAGAATTCCTCCTCCTCCATTCTCTATTGAATTTTTGGCTGATCCATCTGTATATGCATGGGTCCAATTCCTGCTTGGGTAATGTTCTTTTATGTAGTTTAGGGTTATTTCTCTTCTTTTGGTTTCATGCTGAGTGTTCTTTTTCTCAATACTAGGAATGTTTTCTATCATCTCAGGCAGTTGCTGCTGTCTCCAAGCTGGGAAGTTGTGTGCATTGTGTATGGGCTTGACTGTTGATATGTTAAGTATAGGATCTGCCCTAATCCTTCGTTTTGCAGTTTCTACAAAGTTGCTACGCTTCAGTCTTCCCTTTCCAAAACCATTAAATCTGTTGTACATAGGGTGGTCTGTCAATCTTCTAAATTTTTCTGCTTGTTGCTGGGCTCTGCTATCTCTTCTATCCTGCATTGGTTGTAAACAAGTGATCTTTTCTAGTTCATTAATAGGCGTTGTCTTCAGGCTTCCAGTTATGATTCGCATTCCTTGGTTTTGGACTCTACTTATTTTGTTAAAGTTTGACTTAGCTGCTGTTGCCCAAGCTGCAATGCCATATTCCAGTACTGGCCTCACCCGTCCAGTATATAACTTCTTGAGAACTTTCTCATCTGCTCCCCACGTTGTACCAGCAAGCTTTTTCATGATTGCCATTCTCTGCCTTGCTCTTGTTCGATTTTTCTCAACCTGTGTCTTCCATGTCAGGCGACGATCAAAGGTGACTCCTAGATAGTTTGGATTTTCTTCATGGCGCAATATTTTTCCATTCAATACCAGCTTAGGTTGCTGAGTTTTATTTGAGAGGGAGAACACTGTGCATGTTGTTTTCTCCTCACTTATCTTCACTAGCCATGATTTTGACCAGTCCTCTAGCGCTAATAGGCTTGCTGTATTCTGCTGTTAGCTGTACTAATATATTCTTCAGATGTCCATATGGCTAGGTCATCTGCAAAGGATGATGTGTGTACTCTGGCTGGAAAATTTTCTGTGATGTCATTTATATATGCTAGGAATAATGTTGGTGAAAGAACTCCTCCTTGGGGACACCTTGCTCCAGCAGCATCATTTTGCTTGTTTGTCCTTGTACTTTTGTCCTGGCAGTTCTGTTCTCAAGGTAGTGGCTGATCCATTTATACATTTTTCCACAAACATGCATGTTTTGCAGTTTTACTTTCAGTCCTTCCTTCCATACTTTATCAAATGCTTTTTCTAAATCTATCCAGACTGCTAGTGTGTGCTTTTTCTCTTGGAAGGCATCCTCTATTTCCTGAGCTATATAGGTTATTTGATCTTCAGTGGATCTGTATTTTCTGAATCCTGCTTGGTGTGGTGTTAAGAGTTTGTTTTCTTCCAGATGCCATGTTAGCCTGCCATTGATAATGCGTTCCATTAATTTTCCTACACAGCTCAGTAGACTGATAGGTCGATAGCCATTTGGTTCTTCCAGGTCTTTTCCTTTCTTTGGGACTGGTATTAGTATAGCTTCCTTCCATGCCTGTGGGACTATTCCTCTCTTCCAGCTGTTATTTAGGACTGCTAGTAGTTTCTTCTTTGCCTTGGTGCCTAGTCCTATTAGCATTTCATTTGTGATTCCATCCTTTCCTGGTGATTTCTTCTTTTTTAGGGTATTCATTGCCTGTTCCATTTCTTCCATTGTTAGATTTGCCATCATATATTCTGCTGCTGTCTCTGTATTTCTATGATGTATCTGTTTGTCTTTGATTGCTTTCTTCTGTTCGGTTGTAATATCAATGTGGTTTGCATTTGCATAGTGTTCCATTAGTGCATTTGCAGCCTTTTTGCCTGTAAGCAAGGCATTTCCTTGTTTAATTGATATTTGTTTGTTTCTAGGTCCTTCATTGTTCATGGCTTTCACTAGTTTCCATAGTTTGTTTCCATCCCTGTCAAAATTCAGGTTTTCTGTTTTTTTCACTCCAACAATCTCTTGTTGTTTGATTTACTGTTCTTTTATATTTTGCTGAGATGGCTTTGAGAGAGATGTTTGCTTCAATTGTTTGTTCTCTCTCTGCTGTCTTCCTGGCATCTTCAACTTTGTCCTCCAAACTTTGTAGTTCTTCAGTCCAGTATGGTTTGTAATTTTTCCTCGCTCCTCTAGGAATGGACTCAGTGGCTGCCTGTATTATCGCTCTGTTTAGACTTTCCACCATTTGCTTTATGTTGCCATATCGTGTATTTATGTTTTCACAATAATTGTCTGTTAGTATGGCAAATCTGTCCCAATCTGCTCGTTTGTAATTCCAGCGGGGCAAGGGCTTTTGCTCCTGTGGAACATACTCCATATTCATTACAAGCTTGATTGGTCTGTGGTCACTACCTGCTAATTGGTCCAGCACATGGCGACCGATTTTGTGGAGGATGTCTCCTGTGCAGAAAGCTAAGTCTGGAGTAGAAGTGGTAAGCCATCTTCTGGAGTAGAAGCTCGGTGTGTCATCCGCTTTGTTGAGTAGATGGAGATTTGAGTCTATTTCCCAGTCCTCCAATTCATCTCCTCTTTTGTCAGTATCTGGGTATCCCCATCTTTCTGAACGGCTATTAAAGTCTCCGACAATAATGCAGTTTGTGTCAGTTATTTTCATGTTTGAGAGTGTAAGGTCCTTATCTGCTGGGCTATACAGATTGTAGATTCTTATTTTCACGTCCTTTATCATTATATCAACACCTATAATTTCCGTTTGGTTGTCAGAGATCACAGATACTTCGCTGCAAGGTATTGTATTTCGTGTAAGTATTAGAACTCCTCCTTTGTGTCCTTCGCGGTCGAAACGTGTGGCCTGATATCCTCTGACTGAGAATTTGTGATTGGCGTTGAGGTGTGTCTCTTGAATGCATGCCACATCTATTCTATCTTTATGAAGACGCTGTGTTAGGGAGTCTTTCTTCTTGTAAACTCCTTCGGCATTCCACTGTAGTATGTTGAGTGTCCGGGGTATTTGGTCAATAGCTCTTAACCTACTCCTCTGTGCCTTGACTCCACAGCACAGGGGAAGGTGACCACCAGTAGTCATGGGTGGACCCCCTCGAGGCAGGGGGCCCGGCACTATCACCGCCTGATGGGACTTCACGGGATTAGCACCATATCGATTACTTTTGATTTGTGACATCATGAATTAAGTTACGTTGCACTGCTTTGTCAAGCCTGTGGCTCAGTACATCCGATTTCGACAAGCATTTATTCGGGATGCTTTCCCTAGCCTTTGACTGTCCCCAGTCTACCTACAAGGCAGCAGGTTTCACGTTGCACTGCTTTGTCAAGCCTGTGGCTCAGTACATCCGATTTCGACAAGCATGTATTTGGGGTGCTTTCCCTAGCCTTTGACTGTCCCCAGTCTACCTACAAGGCAGCAGGTTTGTGTGTCTCTTCGTCTGGTCCCTCTCCCTTGACCTGTCCGACATGGGTGGCCCTACCAGTAGCTGTGCTACCGTCGGCATAGCTCTTGGGGTCATTGGGACGCACAAGCCCCTCTACCTCGTCACGGTGGACACACAGCAGAGGGGTTATTTATTTCATCCGTCTAATCCACGCACGGAGAAGCAGCTTTCTCCGTTAACCTCGAATACTCTCGTGGTTGACTTGAGCGCGACGAGAATTAGAAGTGGTTCGAATCGCGCCAGTGACTTATGAGAGTATGGAGCCGGTCGCTCAGAAAGTCGTGGCGTGCTGATGAGCGTAATCTAGCCTAGGAATCAACATACAGCTGAAAGATGCTGGTGTTGACCGCAATATCCTGAAATAGGATGGAAAAGCGAAAAAAAAAAGAAAAAAAAATCCACGCACAGACAACACATCCAATACCACGGACAGATAGAAAAACCAATGACCAAGTACAGTGCTACAAGAAACAAATGAAAACCATAAACTGATTAGAGAAATTGGACGTGACAGTCACAATATTTTGGGCACGTTATGAGAAAAAATAAATTGGAGAACTTGGTGACAACTGGCAAGATCGAGGGGAAGAGAACAAGGGGAGGGCAGAGAAGTAAATACCTGGATGGCTTGGCCACGTTGTATGGTCGAGACAGGAACGCTGAGCTGATCCACGACTTTGGTGATTGAGTGAGATGGCAAAACATGACCGCCCACACTTACCAGCATGCACATGATGAACATGATCTTCTTATTCTTTTGTTTGATTGAAATATGTCTATAACTGCAATGTTGTCTCTTGTATGAATTTAACTGTCTTTTTTAGCTCACTCAGCGGTCCATAGAGTTTATCTTCCACTGTTGACTCTCTAGGCCAGAAGGTTTGCCTAGACATGTTGTAGTTTGGGCAGTCTTGGAGTATGTGCTCTGCTGTCTGCGACGCCAATCCACATGTGCACATGGCTGATTCACCAATCTTGAATTTTGTATACATGTGGTTGCGTAATCTACTGTGTCCTGTTCTGAGGCGCAGAATAATTTGTTCTGGTCTGTCCATAATGTGGTAGTCATCTTGAACAGGTTTTGGTGGCTTTCTGACTGATTTGATCATTCTTTTCTTTTGGTGATATGTAACAGGCATATCAGGCTGTTCTTCTTTTGCTCCTTCCGTAGCCAATCGGCCAGCTCCATCGTTTCCAGGTATTCCACAGTGAGATGGTATCCACTATATGGTGACATTATGCTGACTGCTAATTTCAGAAAGTAGTGTTCTTAGTACTGGCAATTTCCCAGACAGGAGCGCCTCAAGTACTGATTTTGCATCTGTCAATAGCACCACAGGTTTACCAAAACATTAAACATGCACGTTTGTAAGTAGAACTCTTCACGTTCAAAATTGTACAAATAGTTTCCATTATGGCGTCTCAAGAGCAGAGTTGCCATTCTAGATATTTTATATTCAGATCTAGAGGTTTTTGCCGGCGTCTGGATACCGTTTTCTGATGTTTGGATGCTGGATGCAATTCTAGATACTTTTCATTTGGAGTTGGACATTTTTGATACTTTCTAGATTTTTCTTTTCTTTCAGTGTCATTTACCCAACGATTGGTTGGTCTAGACGCGCGTAAATTATGGTAACTGCCATTATTTAAACTTTGAACTGACGTGGGTCAACGCTCAACAATCTGTGATGCCGACTTTGCGATTCTTTTTCATGTGATGTTTATTTTTTTTGGTAATTGCTCGCCTTCATATGTGTCTCCCACTTTGAACAAATCTTTCAACATGCCAAAATTAAAGCAATATGAACAAAAATTTCGGAAAGTGTGGCTGCAAGATGACATAATTAAAGATTGGGTGATGTCAATTCATGGAGATGCGACTAAGGGAAGGCTCGTTGTAAGTACTGCGAGTGCGAAATGAAAGCGAAAATACAAGACTTGAAGAAACATGCAGAGACTAAAAAACATAAAAATGCAGTGCCATTTAGGGATATGCCACCGTTGACATTTGTTTTCAGAACTACACAGAGTAATGAATCATCAAAAGCTGAAGGATCTGTCGCAATGTTTTTAAGTTGTCATTGTGCAACCGTGAACTGTGACCATTTGATTGATTTATTTAAAAACACTATTTGTGACAGTAAAATGCTAAAGGACGTGAAAATGCATCGCAGCAAGTGTACAGATATGATCAGAAGTACTTTGTTTTCTCACTCTGAAGACTGATTGATTGATTGATTGATTTAGGAACCGACATCACAGCATTCGCGGCATTCCCATAAGCGCTCCGTCCCCATCCTCAGAAACCAGCGAAGAGTTCCAACCCCAATAGTGCCAGTAGCAATCTGTTTATACGTGCGTCTCGCCTTTCCTCTAAGCGTCGAGCGTCGGCCAGATCCACTCGTCACTCCACGCTGTCGCATTCTTGCCAGACCATGGTGATCCATTTGCTCCTTCGAGGTGTGCACGTGCTCCCACAAGGCCGCAACCACGTCTGTCTTGTCATTTATCAATACTCCACCAAGTTTTGCAGAGCCAGCCAATCTGTCTGCCTGTTCATTCCCCAACACACCAGCATGCCCCGGAGAAAATATCCAGACGATGCTTGCCACCCGTTTTGAAGAAGATTTGATCAGTTATATTTCTACAAATAAATAAATATATTTTATTATTAGACGAATCGAATGACATTTCGGTTCTGAAAGTGCTTGGTGTATGTGTTATAGCAACAGCACAGACAAAGTAGTTTCTACATTCTTGGACTAGTTCACTTGGAAGAGTGTGATGCAGAAAGTATAGTCCAGGCACTGAAGAAACTTTTGATCAGTAAACATTTAAACTTGAAGAATTTGGCTGCAATTGGAACCGATAATGCATCGGTAATGGTTGGCGTAAATCCCTTGGCCAGGGAACCGGCAGTCACACCAATACATATGTAATTTCTTACTTTCTCAATCTGGATATGTTTCCTAGATACTTTCCAACGAAATCTAGATATTTATGGATGTTGTTTGGGCCATTTCTAGATATTTTTGATCCAAAAAAAAGTGGCAACCCTGCTCAAGAGGTGTTTGGCACATGGGAGTTTATGTATGGTTAGAGAAGAATGCATTTTAACTGTAAGTTTACTATTTAAACTGTAAGTTTACTATTTAACGTTATTCCCATATAAACATTATAAAGTAAGTCATCGTGGTTTGAGCTGTTATGTGATTTTGTAATAAAGTCACTGCTTTATCAGTTACATGACAAATCTCTAACAGATGTCAGATGTCGACTTTTTATAATTTTATTTTAAAATGCATATCAATTCATTGCCACCTATTTCCACTAACTTGAGAAATCAACATTTATGATTTAGTAGGTACTACATTTTTTAAATTAAGTCTTTCTGATTGGCATGTGGAACACACCTATCAGAACGGCGTCAGAAAAGAAAGTTGAGCATGTTATTAAATTTAAACCTAGACATTAACATTATTATTAGTGATTTGATTAGTTTTCTAGCTAGTATAAATTTTAGTATATTTTATGTTTGATGACGTTTCTCTAACTTCAAAGAATCAAAACATGTCGGCTTTGTGGCGTAGGGCTTACAAACGCAATTCGTAATCCCACCTACCAGGATCGAAAACAACTCACATCTGCAGGAATTTCAGAAGCAGACAGCCTTGTGTTGGTGCAGTGGTATGTGTGTAAATCATTCTGAAAGCAGTTGCAAAATACTGATTATTATAAACTATAAATACTATAATATAGTCTATATACTTGCCAAGAAATCACAAACAGTAAAAGCTAAATAAAATAATGTGGTTGTGGTTAACTGCGACGTCCTGTGACAGGACAGTTAACCACAACCACATTATTTTGTTGTCTTTACAGTAAAGGATATGCAACTAACTTAACTTTCAAAACATGAAAAATATAAATGTATGTAGAGCTGACAAAATGAAATCCAGCCGAACGCTATTCTACTCCATCTTCTGCGTTCATCCGGAGAGTTTTTTTCCGGATGTAATTGCGTTGTGCCTGTTTACAGCAGAGCTGCATTCTTGCGCCATTAGGCCAACACATCCGACTTCTGTGGGCATTTATTGACTGGGTTAACCTTCCCGGGGGTACCCCATTCAAGTGTCAAGACAATTTTATAAGTGAAAGTGTTAATATGTTTTCAAATTTATAGTCATGGAATTTTGCGAAAATGCCAAACAGAGCCAGAGGGGTATTTTATAAACACTGTTACCTGCTGGTAAACTTTTGTCAAAAGCCTTGCCAAGTGTATTTCACTTAGCTTATCTGGCGGGTTCCAACACATGAGGTTTACTGTAATGTGGCCTCTTATCTCTTTGAAGCATTACTATAATAACTAGACTTCTATAATTACTTAACCTTTTGCTGACAAAATATTGATGAGGTGCACTCCTGGCAAGGACAGAAATAGATTATGTCACCACATGAATTAAGACAGTACAAAGTTCTTTTAAACTACCTGGCAAGGACAGACATAGATTATGCCACCACATTAAAACAGAAAAGTTCTTTGAAACTACCTGGAAGGGCTAATACAGACAACAAATGTAGAGAAGTCAGATCTGTTAGACAACAGGAGAAAATATCACAGCTCTGCTAGTAAACAATCCACAAGATCCAAACATCAAAGACAACTGTCTTATCAACAAAAACATATCTCATAAAAAAACTGAAATACAGTAATACCTCTGTTTTCGTTCACTTTGGTTATCATCGGTTTAGATTTTCATCGATTTTTTTCCATGAAGATTTTGTCTCACTTTTTGTCGGTTGCCTCAGATTTCATTGGTGCTAATTTTGTGAAAATAAAGGGACTCCCGTGTTCTTCTGCTAAGTGTGGTGTTGTTTCTCATCGTGTGATCATCACCTCGTGCGTCTAGCCAAACAGTTTTCATTGCTTTCCAGTGTTTTTGTGCTTTTTTATTGTTTGCGAGTGCTAATATTACACAGTGGCATGAAGGTAACACAGTGGCATGTAGGTAACATCACAGTGGTATGTAGGTAACACAGTGGCATGTAGGTAACATCACAGTGGTATGTAGGTAACACAGTGGCATGTAGGTAACATCACAGTGGTATGTAGGTAACATCACAGTGGTATGAGGGTAACATCACAGTTATATGAGGGTAACATCACAGTGGCATGTAGGTAACATCACAGTGGCATGTAGGTAACACAGTGGCATGTAGGTAACATCACAGTGGCATGTAGGTAACACAGTGGCATGTAGGTAACACAGTGGCATGTAGGTAACACAGTGGCATGTAGCTAACATCACAGTGGCATGTAGGTAACATCACAGTGGCATGTAGGTAACATCACAGTGGCATGTAGGTAACATCACAGTGGCATGTAGGTAACATCACAGTGGCATGAGGGTAACACAGTGGTATGTAGGTAACATCACAGTGGCATGAGGGTAACACAGTGGTATGTAGGTAACATCACAGTGGCATGAGGGTAACATCACAGTGGCATGTAGGTAACACAGTGGCATGTAGGTAACATCACAGTGGTATGAGGGTAACATCACAGTGGCATGTAGGTAACATCACAGTGGCATGTAGGTAACACAGTGGTATGAGGGTAACATCACAGTGGTATGAGGGTAACACAGTGGCATGTAGGTAACATCACAGTGGCATGTAGGTAACACAGTGGCATGTAGGTAACACAGTGGCATGTAGGTAACACAGTGGCATGTAGGTAACACAGTGGCATGTAGGTAACACAGTGGCATGTAGGTAACATCACAGTGGCATGTAGGTAACACAGTGGCATGTAGGTAACATCACAGTGGCATGTAGGTAACATCACAGTGGCATGTAGGTAACATCACAGTGGCATGAGGGTAACATCACAGTGGCATGAGGGTAACATCACAGTGGCATGTAGGTAACATCACAGTGGCATGTAGGTAACATCACAGTGGCATGTAGGTAACATCACAGTGGCATGTAGGTAACACAGTGGCATGTAGGTAACATCACAGTGGCATGTAGGTAACATCACAGTGGCATGTAGGTAACATCACAGTGGCATGTAGGTAACATCACAGTGGCATGTAGGTAACATCACAGTGGCATGTAGGTAACATCACAGTGGCATGTAGGTAACACAGTGGCATGTAGGTAACATCACAGTGGCATGTAGGTAACATCACAGTGGCATGTAGGTAACACAGTGGCATGTAGGTAACATCACAGTGGCATGAGGGTAACACAGTGGTATGTAGGTAACATCACAGTGGCATGAGGGTAACACAGTGGTATGTAGGTAACATCACAGTGGCATGAGGGTAACATCACAGTGGCATGTAGGTAACACAGTGGCATGTAGGTAACATCACAGTGGTATGAGGGTAACATCACAGTGGCATGTAGGTAACATCACAGTGGCATGTAGGTAACACAGGGGTATGAGGGTAACATCACAGTGGTATGAGGGTAACATCACAGTGGTATGAGGGTAACATCACAGTTATATGAGGGTAACATCACAGTGGCATGTAGGTAACATCACAGTGGCATGTAGGTAACACAGTGGCATGAGGGTAACATCACAGTGGCATGTAGGTAACACAGTGGCATGTAGGTAACATCACAGTGGCATGTAGGTAACACAGTGGCATGTAGGTAAAACAGTGGCATGTAGGTAACATCACAGTGGCATGAGGGTAACATCACAGTGGCATGAGGGTAACATCACAGTGGCATGAGGGTAACATCACAGTGGCATGAGGGTAACATCACAGTGGCATGAGGGTAACATCGCAGTGGCATGAGGGTAACATCACAGTGGCATGTAGGTAACATCACAGTGGCATGTAGGTAACATCACAGTGGCATGTAGGTAACATCACAGTGGCATGTAGGTAACATCACAGTGGCATGTAGGTAACATCACAGTGGCATGTAGGTAACATCACAGTGGCATGAGGGTAACATCACAGTGGCATGTAGGTAACACAGTGGCATGTAGGTAACATCACAATGGCATGTAGGTAACACAGTGGCATGTAGGTAACATCACAGTGGCATGTAGGTAACATCACAGTGGCATGAGGGTAACATCACAGTGGCATGAGGGTAACATCACAGTGGCATGTAGGTAACACAGTGGCATGTAGGTAACATCACAGTGGCATGTAGGTAACACAGTGGCATGTAGGTAACATCACAGTGGCATGTAGGTAACATCACAGTGGCATGTAGGTAACATCACAGTGGCATGTAGGTAACATCACAGTGGCATGTAGGTAACATCACAGTGGCATGTAGGTAACACAGTGGCATGTAGGTAACATCACAGTGGCATGTAGGTAACATCACAGTGGCATGTAGGTAACATCACAGTGGCATGTAGGTAACATCACAGTGGCATGTAGGTAACACAGTGGCATGTAGGTAACATCACAGTGGCATGTAGGTAACATCACAGTGGCATGAGGGTAACATCACAGTGGCATGAGGGTAACATCACAGTGGCATGAGGGTAACATCGCAGTGGCATGTAGGTAACACAGTGGCATGTAGGTAACACAGTGGCATGTAGGTAACACAGTGGCATGAGGGTAACATCACAGTGGCATGAGGGTAACATCACAGTGGCATGTCGGTAACACAGTGGCATGTAGGTAACATCACAGTGGCATGTAGGTAACACAGTGGCATGTAGGTAACACAGTGGCATGTAGGTAACATCACAGTGGCATGTAGGTAACACAGTGGCATGTAGTTAACATCACAGTGGCATGTAGTTAACATCACAGTGGCATGTAGGTAACACAGTGGCATGTAGGTAACACAGTGGCATGTAGGTAACAGTGGCATGTAGGTAACATCACAGTGGCATGAGGGTAACATCACAGTGGCATGTAGGTAACATCACAGTGGCATGTAGGTAACATCACAGTGGCATGTAGGTAACATCACAGTGGCATGTAGGTAACATCACAGTGGCATGAGGTTAACATCACAGTGGCATGTAGGTAACATCACAGTGGCATGTAGGTAACATCACAGTGGCATGAGGGTAACATCACAGTGGCATGTAGGTAACATCACAGTGGCATGTAGGTAACATCACAGTGGCATGTAGGTAACATCACAGTGGCATGTAGGTAACATCACAGTGGCATGTAGGTAACATCACAGTGGCATGTAGGTAACATCACAGTGGCATGTAGGTAACATCACAGTGGCATGTAGGGTACATCACAGTGGCATGTAGGTCACATCACAGTGGCATGTAGGTAACATCACAGTGGCATGTAGGTAACATCACAGTGGCATGTAGGTAACATCACAGTGGCATGTAGGTAACACCAGTGGCATGTAGGTAACACAGTGGCATGTAGGTAACACAGTGGCATGTAGGTAACATCACAGTGGCATGAGGGTAACATCACAGTGGCATGAGGGTAACATCACAGTGGCATGAGGGTAACATCACAGTGGCATGTAGGTAACACAGTGGCATGTAGGTAACATCACAGTGGCATGTAGGTAACATCACAGTGGCATGTAGGTAACATCACAGTGGCATGAGGGTAACATCACAGTGGCATGAGGGTAACATCGCAGTGGCATGAAGGTGACATCACAGTGGCATGTAGGTAACACAGTGGCATGTAGGTAACACAGTGGCATGTAGGTAACACAGTGGCATGTAGGTAACAGTGGCATGTAGGTAACATCACAGTGGCATGAGGGTAACATCACAGTGGCATGAGGGTAACATCACAGTGGCATGAGGGTAACATCACAGTGGCATGAGGGTAACATCACAGTGGCATGAGGGTAACATCACAGTGGCATGAGGGTAACATCACAGTGGCATGAGGGTAACATCAAGTGGCATGAGGGTGACATCACAGTGGCATGAGGGTAACATCACAGTGGCATGAGGGTAACATCACAGTGGTATGAAGGTGACATCACAGTGGCATGAGGGTGACATCACAGTGGCATGAGGGTAACATCGCAGTGGCATGAGGGTAACATCACAGTGGTATGAGGGTTACATCACAGTGATATGAAGGTAACATCACAGTGGTATGAGGGTGACATCACAGTGGTATGAAGGTAACATCACAGTGGTATGAGGGTGACATCACAGTGGTATGAAGGTAACATCACAGTGGCATGAGGGTAACATCACAGTGGTATGAAGGTGACATCACAGTGGTATGAAGGTGACATCACAGTGGCATGAGGGTAACATCACAGTGGTATGAGGGTAACACAGTGGCATGTAGGTAACATCACAGTGGCATGTAGGTAACATCAGTGGCATGTAGGTAACATCACAGTGGTATGAGGGTGACATCACAGTGGCATGAAGGTAACATCACAGTGGTATGAGGGTGACATCACAGTGGTATGAAGGTGACATCACAGTGGCATGTAGGTAACACCACAGTGGTATGAAGGTAACATCACAGTGTCATGAAGGTAACACCACAGTGGTATGAGGGTAACAACACAGTGGCATGAGGGTAACAACACAGTGGCATGAAGGTAACACAGTGGCATGTAGTTAACATCACAGTGGCATGTAGGTAACATCACAGTGGCATGAGGGTAACAACACAGTGGCATGAAGGTAACACAGTGGCATGTAGTTAACATCACAGTGGCATGTAGGTAACATCACAGTGGCATGTAGTTAACATCACAGTGGCATGTAGGTAACATCACAGTGGCATGTAGGTAACACAGTGGCATGTAGGTAACATCACAGTGGCATGTAGTTAACATCACAGTGGCATGTAGGTAACATCACAGTGGCATGTAGGTAACATCACAGTGGCATGTAGGTAACATCACAGTGGCATGTAGGTAACATCACAGTGGCATGTAGGTAACACAGTGGCATGTAGGTAACACTCCCAGTGCATGTAGGGTAACATCACAAGTGGCATGTATGGTAACATCACCGTGGCATGTAGGTAACATCACAGTGGCATGTAGGTAACCACAGTGGCATGTAGGTAACATCACAGTGGCATGTATGGTAACATCACAGTGGCATGAGGGTAACATCACAGTGGCATGAGGGTAACATCACAGCTTGGCATGAGGGTAACATCACAGCTGGCATGAGGGTAACATCGCAGTGGCATGTATGTAACACAGTGCATGTAGGTAAACCAGTTGGCATGTAGGTAACACAGTGGCATGAGGGTAACATCACAGTGGCATGAGGGTAACATCACAGTGGCATGTCGGTAACACAGTGGCATGTAGGTAACATCACAGTGGCATGTAGGTAACACAGTGGCATGTAGGTAACACAGTGGCATGTAGGTAACATCACAGTGGCATGTAGGTAACACAGTGGCATGTAGTTAACATCACAGTGGCATGTAGTTAACATCACAGTGGCATGTAGGTAACACAGTGACATGTAGGTAACACAGTGGCATGTAGGTAACAGTGGCAGTAGGTAAAATCACAGTGCATGAGTGTCAACATCACAGTGGCATGTAGGTAACATCACAGTTGGCATGTAGGTAACATCACAGTGGCATGTAGGTAACATCACAGTGGCATGTAGGTAACACTCACAGTGGCATGAAGGTTAACATCACAGTGGCATGTAGGTAACATCACAGTGGCATGTAGGTAACATCACAGTGCAATGAGGGTAAACATCACAGTGGCATGTAGGTAACATCCAGTGGCATGTAGGTCACATCACAGTGGCTGTAGGTAACATCACACGTGTGCATGTAGGGTAACACTCACAGCTGGCATGTAAGGTAACATCACAGTGGCATGTAGGTAAACATCACTAGTGCACTGTAGGCCTAACATCACAGTGGCATGTAGGTAACATCACAGTGGCATGAGGGTCACATCACAGTGGCATGTAGGTAACCCAGTGGCATGTAGGTAACATCCACAGTGGCATGAGGGTAACACACAGTGGCATGTAGGTAACATCACAGTGGCATGTATGGTAACACAGTGGCATGTAGGTAACACAGTGGCATGTCAGGTACATCACAGTGGCATGAGGGTAACATCACAGTGGCATGAGGGTAACATCACAGTGGCATGAGGGTAACATCACAGTGGCATGTAGGTTAACACAGTGGCATGTAGGTAACAATCACAGTGGCATGTAGGTAACATCACAGTGGCATGTAGGTAACACAGTGGCATGAGGGTAACATCACAGTTGCATGAGGGTAACATCGCAGTGGCATGAAGGTGACATCACAGTGGCATGTAGGTAATCACAGTTGGCATGTAGGTAACACAGTGGCATGTAGGTAACACAGTGGCATGTAGGTAACAGTGGCATGTAGGTAACATCACAGTGGCATGAGGGTAACATCACAGTGGCATGAGGGTAACATCACAGTGGCATGAGGGTAACATCACAGTGCATGAGGTAACATCACAGTGGCATGAGGGTAACATCACAGTGGCATGAGTGGTAACATCAAAGTGGCATGAGGGTGACATCACAGTGGCATGAGGGTAACATCACAGTGGCATGAGGGTAACATCACAGTGGTATGAGGGTGACATCACAGTGGCATGAGGGTGACATCACAGTGGCATGAGGGTAACATCACAGTGGCATGAGGGTAACATCACAGTGGTATGAGGGTTACATCACAGTGATATGAAGGTAACATCACAGTGGTATGAGGGTGACATCACAGTGTATGAAGGTAACATCACAGTGGTATGAGGGTGACATCACAGTGGTATGAAGGTAACATCACAGTGGCATGAGGGTAACATCACAGTGGTATGAAGGTGACATCACAGTGGTATGAAGGTGACATCACAGTGGCATGAGGTAACATCACAGTGGTATGAGGCGTAACACAGTGGCATGTAGGTAACATCACAGTGGCATGTAGGTAACATCAGTGGCATGTAGGTAACATCACAGTTGGTATGAGGGTGACATCACAGTGGCATGAAGGTAACATCACAGTGGTATGAGGGTGACATCACAGTGGTATGAAGGTGACATCACAGTGGCATGTAGGTAACACCACAGTGGTATGAAGGTAACATCACAGTGTCATGAAGGTAACACCACAGTGGTATGAGGGTAACAACACAGTGGCATGAGGGTAACAACACAGTGGCATGAAGGTAACACATTGGCATGTAGTTAACATCACAGTGGCATGTAGGTAACATCACAGTGGCATGAGGGTAACAACCACAGTGGCATGAAGGTAACACAGTGGCATGTAGTTAACATCACAGTGGCATGTAGGTAAACTCACAGTGGCATGTAGTTAACATCACAGTGGCATGTAGGTAACATCACAAGTGGCATGTAGGTAACACAGTGGCATGTAGGTAACATCACAGTGGCATGTAGTTAACATCACAGTGGCATGTAGGTAACATCACAGTGGCATGTAGGTAACATCACAGTGGCATGTAGTTAACATCACAGTGGCATGTAGGTAACATCACAGTGGCATGTAGGTAACATCACAGTGGCATGTAGTTAACATCACAGTGGCATGTAGGTAACATCACAGTGGCATGTAGGTAACATCACAGTGGCATGTAGTTAACATCACAGTGGCATGTAGGTAACATCACAGTGGCATGTAGGTAACATCACAGTGGCATGTAGGTAACATCACAGTGGCATGTAGTTAACATCACAGTGGCATGTTGGTAACATCACAGTGGCATGTAGTTAACATCACAGTGGCATGTAGGTAACATCAGTGGCATGTAGTTAACATCACAGTGGCATGTAGTTAACATCACAGTGGCATGTAGTTAACATCACAGTGGCATGTAGTTAACATCACAGTGGCATATAGTTAACATCACAGTGGCATGTAGGTAACATCACAGTGGCATGTAGTTAACATCACAGTGGCATGTAGGTAAACATCAGTGTGCATGTAGTTAACATCACAGTGGCATGTTAGGTAACACCGTGGCAGGTAGTTGTAACATCTACAGTGGCATGTAGGTAACATCAGTGGCATGTAGGTAACACAATGTGGCAGTGAGTTAACATCACAGTGGCATGTAGGTAACATCAGTGGCATGTAGTTAACATCACAGTGGCATGTAGGTACATCAGTGGCATGTAGGTAACATCAGTGGCATGTAGTTAACATCACAGCTGGCATGTAGCTTAACCATCACAGCTTGCATGTAGGTAACATCACATGTGGCATGTAGTTAACATCACAGTTGGCTATGTTAGTTAACAATCACAGTGGCATGTAGGTAACATCACAGTGGCATGTTAGTTACATCACCATTGCATGTAGGGTAACACAGTGGCATGTAGGTAACATCACAGGGCATGTAGTTAACATTACAGTGGCATGTAGTTAACCACAGTGGCATGTAGGAACATCACAGTGGCATGTAGGTAACATCACAGTGGCATGAGGGTAACATCACAGTGGCATGAGGGTAACATCACAGTGGTATGTAGGTAACATCACAGTGGTATGTAGGTAACATCACAGTGGCATGTAGTAACCATCACAGTTGCATGTAGGTACATCACAGTGGTATGTAGGTAACATCACAGTGGCATGTAGGGTAACATCACCGTGGTATGTAGGTAACCTCCCAGTTGGCATGAGGGTAACATCACAGTGGCATGAGGGTAAACTCACAGTGGCCATTAGGTAACATCACAGTGGCATGTAGGTACCTCACAGGGCTGTATGGTAACAAACAGCAGTGGTCTGTAGGTACCATCGCAAGTGCATGAGGGTAACATCGCAGTGGCATGAGGGTAACCTCGCAGTGCATGGGGTAACATCGCAGTGTGCATGTAGGGTAAACATCACAGTGGCATGTAGGTAACATCACAGTTGCATGTAGGTAACATCACAGTGGCATGTAGTTAACATTACAGTGGCATGTAGTTAACATTACAGTGGCATGTAGTTAACATCACAGTGGCATGTAGGTAACATCACAATGGCATGTAGTTAACATCACTGTGGCATGTAGGTAACATCCACAGTGCATTTAGGTAACATCACAGTGGCATGTAGGTAACACAGTGGCATGTAGGTAACACAGTGGCATGTAGGTAACACAGTGGCATGTAGGTAACATCACAGTGGCATGTAGGTAACATCACAGTGGCATGTAGGTAACACAGTGGCATGTAGGTAACACAGTGGCATGTAGGTAACATCACAGTGGCATGTAGGTAACATCACAGTGGCATGTAGGTAACATCACAGTGGCATGTAGGTAACATCACAGTGGCATGTAGGTAACACAGTGGCATGTAGGTAACATCACAGTGGCATTAGTAACATCACAGTGGCATGTAGGTAACATCACATGTGGCATGTAGTTAACATCACAGTGGCATGTAGGTAACATCACAGTGGCATGTAGGTAACATCACAGTGGCATGTAGGTAACATCACAGTGGCATGTAGTTAACATCACAGTGGCATGTAGGTAACATCACAGTGGCATGTAGGTAACATCACAGTGGCATGAAGGTGAGCCTTTTAAGTCTTTAGCCGTACCATGAAGGAGTAGGCGGAGAAAATTTAAATTTGGCACATGTATAGCTCATTGGGGGATGTGTGTGATGGGTGCGGGGAATGTGTGTATGGGTGGGGTGGTTGGGGGAAGTATGTGGGGGTGTGGGTGGGAGATGTGTGCGTGGATGGGGAATGTGTGAGTGGCTTAGGGATGTGTAGGTGGGTGAGGGATGTGTATGTGTCAGGGTGGGATGCGTGAGTGGGTAGGGGTATTGTGATCGAGAGATGTTTGGTTGGGGGTGGGGGTGTGTGGGTGCTTAGTGGAGGATGTGTGCGTGAGTGAGTGTGTGTTGGTGGACGGGTAGGGAATGCGTGTGTGGGTGGGGAGAGGTGTGTGGTGTGTTGGTTAGGGATATTGTCGTGGGTGAGGTATGTGTGTGTGGATGGGGATTTTTGTGATGTGTGGGTGGGGATATGTGGGGTGGATGGGTGTGGGTGGGAATATTGTGCAGTGTGTGGGTGGGGGATATGTGTGTGGTGTGTAGGTGGGGATGTGGTGGTATGTGGGTGTGGGATGTGTTGGTGAGGAATATGTGTGTGTGCGGTGCGTGGGTTGGGAATATTGCATGGTAGGGGATGTATGTGATGTGCGGGTGGGGGATTGTGTAGTGGGGGATTGGGTTAAGGCATGTATGGGTGGGTGGAGGATGTATGTGTGGGTGGTGGGGTGTGTGTGTGAGTGGATTGGGGATGTATGGCTGGTTAGGGAGATGTGTGTGTGGGGTAGGGAGATGTCAGTTGGTGAGGATGTGTGTGTATGGTTTGGGGGTGTGTGAGTGGATGCGCAATGTGTGGGTTGGTGGGGGATTGTGTGTATGGGTGGTGAATATGTGGTCAATGGAGATGTGGCTGGGGGATGGGTGGTTTGAGGTGTGGATGGGGAGGGGATGTGTGGGTTGGTGAGGGAATGTTTGTGGGTAGCGAGTGTGTTTTGGTTGGGGGGAGTGTGTGGGTGGGGGATGGGTCGGTTGGTGGGGTATGTATCTGTCCCTTGGTGTGCGTGTGTGTGGGTAGGTGGGGATGTGTGTGTGGGTGGGGTGATGTATGGGTAGGTGGGAGATGGGCCTCATAACATGGTAATTTGCCTTGTTTATGTTTACAACATTCATTTCACAATGTTTATTTTTCTTCCTATGTAAATGTATAATGCTCTTGATGAATGAAAGACGAGTGATTGGAAGGGCCGAATGTAAGACGGGCCTGCAAGCCCAATTTGTGACCCTAATAAAGTTTATTTTATTTTATTTGATTTGATTTGTAATGGACATATGAATTATGAATTTCCCTCCTCAACTGGTTTTCCCGATACGGTGCATGGCACAACACACCCTATTGACCAGATCTGCACATCCAACGGTTTGTCAGAACAATGGAGAAATCAGACACGAGGACTGTGATACAATTCTTGATGTTACAGAGGGAAACTCCTACAGAAATACACAGGGAGATGGAGCCAGTGTTTGAGGAAGTCTGTCCTTCATATGCTTCTGTAAAAAAATTGGTGTTTGCAGTTTCCGTTCCCAAGTTGCTGATCTGCCAAGATCAGGACGACCGTCCTCAGAATGCAATGATGCAAATGCTGCAAAAGTGAAGAAAATCATAGACCAGGATAGGAAAATGACAATTGCAGAGATATCGGGTTCAGCATTGCCAGCATGCAGTGGAAAACCCCGGGCTTGCCAACACATGTCAAGCCAAGAGCACAAAAATCTACAAGAAAAGGGATGCTGACTGTTTTTTAAGATGCCAGAGGTGTCATATTGAAAGATTACAGGCTTCATGGCAATACGGTTAATGGGCAGTACTATGCAGATGTCCTTATCAAACTAAGAAAGGCTGAGACTAAGAAAGGACAGAAAACGAGGGATAGCGCGTACGCAAATTCTGCCTTTTCTTCAAGACAATGCGCCTTCCCATAAAGCACGGCTTGTGCTGCAAACTGCCAATGATTTGAATATTGAAATTCTTCCACACCCACCATATTCTCCAGATTTGGCTCCATCAGACTTTTTTTTCTTTTCTCAAATCTTAAAAAACAGCTGAAAGGAAATCGTTTTGACACTGACGAAGATGTCATACTGGCTTGTGATAACTGGTTTAGTTCGAAACATAGGTTGTTTTATTCTGGTCTTTTCAAGGTCACGCAGAGATGGCAGAAATGCATAAATTCAGGTGGTGGCTACATTGAGAAGAAATAAGCACTGTGCCAAATTTAAATTTTCTCTGCCTACTCCTTCATGGTCAGGCTAAAGACTTATGAGAAGCCCCTTGTACTATCCATAATGCTGCTGCCAGAATGCCAACACAAGTCTGCCATGAACAATACAGTTCATCGCTGATGGAAGTGGCAGTCACTAAAGAACCAGCAGTCACACATTACTGCGTAAGATAACCCAGTTATTTCAGCAACCAGCTGCCTGCCATTTTACTGAACATGCAGTTCATGCTACAAATAATCGCAGACAGATGTAAAAGCTCTCCACATGAAATTCACAGCTCAGTGTCGTGCCACACATTCAACTCAGTAGCAGGGCAACAGAACCATGCACTACCAGTCCAACAGAGGAAAATGCGTAAACAAACCATAGCGACAAGCATAAACACTTCAAAGGCCTTGACAGCTCAACTGCCTATCCTCCATGTTGGAGAGCAATATTCTGTAAAGAACCTGCTTCATGATGATGTTTGTAAACAGATGCAGTGCCACCAGCATCTACTGTACCACACACAGAAAACTATGAATGAAAAAATTTATATCAGCATTAATATTTATTTGAATTTGTATTTTTCAGTTACATACAAAAGGCACAACCCATGAAATCTGAGCGCCAAACATGGGACAGCTGTTTTTTGTTGATGATAATGTAAGACAAGAAGAACTTTTCAAACAAGTTTCCCATAATTTCATCCCAACTGTCAAAAACAAGAAGGGCAGACTTTCTGGAAAGAAACAAATCAACATTAGACGAAAAGTGAAAACTGTGCCAGTGATATCTTCTCCAAAGACAGATTCTAAAATGGATGAGGTACCGTCTTCATCCACTTATCAAGCTTGTAAATTGCACACCAAAAGTTCCCAGACAAAAACTGGTCTTCAATGTGGGAAAGAGGATGACATGACAATCAAGGGTATAGATGATGAAATGTCTCGTAACAGCCTCCAAACCAGGTCAGGTCAGGTCAATAGGAAGAGAAAAACAACCAATGTTATTGAAGATCACACAAATACTTATCATAAAAGAACACGCTAAAAATTCATGTGAAATCTTGAAAGAAGAGTTGAGGAGGAGTATATCTGCTGTAGGTCAAGCTAAGTCAACTCCACAGACTGGCTCATTTGAGGTCACAGATGAGGTGCCTTCAAGTAATTGGGAAGAAGATCACTCGGAGGAGGCAACCACTTCTAGTGACAGATTAACATCACCTGGATATGCTGCAGTACATAAAAATAGAGGTCAGGCCAGAGTAGGTTTAAATTATATGCAATACTTTAAAATTGGTACTCCTGATGCCAGCTGTGTTGTGAGGCCTAACTATGGCAAGAAAACGGCCAAAAAAAAAATGGTTAATAACATAGAGAAAGTTGGTGTAGACAATGATGCAAATATTTCTTCTAGATCTAATTTTGAGAAAGTTAGTGAGGTTCACAAATGTGATAATCTTAGTGGTACTGAGAAAGCATGATGATAGTTTTGCTGAAAGTTGTAGCAGTTCTTGTGAAAGCAGAGTTTCTGAATCAAGAGGACCCAGTTCTGAATGGATCTTGAGTGATAAAGATAGCCCATTTTGTCTGAAGAGGGTCTTTAAAGCAGATGGTGCTTCTGTAGCCGCTCCAGCAGGGTTGGATGGAAGTAGACGTGACAGTGATCACATCTTGAGGTATGTATTGTCATGTAACTATCACTCATTTGTACCATTTGTGTACGTCCTTGTTTGTGCCAGTGTGTTGTACTATTGTTATACATACTTTGTTGTGTCATATTGAGTTTGTTGTACTAATTTCCCAGGATTCACAGCTGTACTTTCAACATACGGCAGCGATTCCTGGACAATTAATAAACACCAAAAAATATCCCTAGAAGTCTTAGTTATGTGGTTTTATCAATATGGTTTTTATAAATTTCAAGGTGCCATGGCTTCTAGCGCCTTTGATTGTTCTGCCGCAAGCCATATTATAAACATTTTCCATTGTACCACTTGTTATATACATTCTCCGTTGTACTTCTTGCTATTTATTTTCTATTGTACCTCTTGCAATATACATCCTCAATTGTGTCACTGTGTTGTACATCTTTCATTGTACCTGTGGTACACACATCCTTCATTATATCACTGTTAGTACATACATCCTTCACATGCTAATTTTGAAATCTAGTATTGACTCATTAACTCACTCTCTCCACAGCAAGGACTGGTACCAGTGTCCGACTGCCAGCAGTGGCAGACATCCCAGACTGGATGTATGTAGCTGTTGACTGTGAGATGGTTGGTGTGGGGCCCAAAGGAAAACACAGTGTTCTAGGTAGGTGAATTTATTATAACCCATGGAGATCACCATGTGTTGAGTTGTTATTCCATTCATTACTTTTGTTAGCCAGGTCTTAGTCAGATATGACTGAGCTCATGTATGACAGTAGACAGGACTACCTGCTTTCAGTTAGTGCCGAATGTTGAGCGGCGGCCACCAAACCCAACATCCTACATTGTGCCAACAGCTTCGGGTGATGGTACAAGCCTTATCCTGGTGCAAGGAAATGCAATCTAAAGATTAAATGTAATGGCAGGGTAGACCAGGCCCTAAGCCTTGGTTGGCAACTGGTTTAGGATCAAACCTCTGACAGGGGGACAGTTAGAGCATTGCTTTGTTTATCCTGCAGCTTGTCTTGTTCCAGATGTATTGGTGTCACCTTACCTTTGGGAGTAAACTAGACAAGCTGAGAGAGGGATCATGCTGCATGGGCAACACGTGATCTCTATAATTCATTCAGCCCAGGCTTTGTCGTGGAGAGGTTATGCATTTTTTTGAAGCACCATGTAACAAACTATCATCAGTCAAGATGGCAAGGTTCTAGTATAGTACTTTTGTGAACTCTTATCACTCAAGCCAATTTTGGTAAATTAAGCCACTGTTTACTACTTATTACAGAGTGAAGTAGATCCACTGCAATCAACCATCATTGTGGAAGTAACACCTCATTGATTGATTGATTTCTCCTAAGGAGAAGTAAAGAATAAGAACATTTTAGACTTCCTGTGCATGTCGTAAAAGGTGACTAAAGAGCGTTTGTCTATAACTGGCCATCTCACACTCATAGGAAAAAAAAACCAACCAACCATGAACTGGCCTACAAAGGTCTTGGCATGCCTGGTTGTGGGCCTAAACTCAACAGGGAGTCTCACAGGGCAAAAAAACAGTATAAAATGAATTTATTTTAGCTTCATCTGACCTAAACATTTATTACTTTGACATCCTTACATTATGATGGAAAGTGAGGTCAAGATATCCAAATTAAATACCCAAGAGATCAGGGGAATGTATGATATCATTGGGTACCAATGCTACTTCGGAGAATTACTAGTCCTGTGGAAGGAATAAACCCAGTACTTTCTGAACCTGAGACCACGAGTTCAATTTTTATGGAGACACCAAAGGGCTGGAACTATGGGGTTTGTGTGATGCTCTTGGCAGCTGGATTTTTATTCCACTGAGAGAGATCTAGCCAGATGGAGTAAAATTTGGTGCAATGGAGTTGATCTCCCTGCCTTTAATCTTTTAACTTGACACAGTTCATTTATATACATAGTCTAATTCTTCTGTCTTTCATCTCACACTCTTAAGCAACTCATGCTAAGTCCTGTTTAGACTTGGTTATGATTTCTTGAAATTTTCAGCTAAAGCTTTCTATGGGGTGATATAGCCAATTACTTTCTCCTTATCATGGGATTACTGGGTTGGAGATCTATGAAAAGAGACTGGAACATTGATGGAGATATCCATATAACTTTAAATTAATCCTTGATCAAAAGCATTGGAAGATTTACTATTCTGCCTATACTTAACAACCTGTATTAATATCCACAAATATTCAACGTCATGACTAGAACAGTTTTGTAATGTTCTTTTTTTCTTCTTTTCCTCAGCCCGCTGCAGCATTGTTGACTACGATGGCCGGGTTGTTTACGACAAGTACATTAAGCCATCTGAAACCATCACAGACTACAGGACACCGTGGAGCGGTATACGGCCAGCGCACATGAAGACAGCTATGCCAATAAATCAGGCACTGCAAGACATCAAAGAGTGCCTGGCTGTAAGTATCGACCTATGTTTTGAGCTTGTTTTAATTTGTCCAGGTAATTTGAGACAGGTAAAGAAATTCAAGAATCTGAACACATAGATAAAACCAGATGGAAGATGTATTACAGAGATAAAGAAAAAATAAGACAAGCAACACTGCATTTTATAAAATAAACATCTTTTGCTATAAACTCCAGTCTTTGGAGTTTAGAAAAATAATTCTTGCGAGTTAATGAACCACTTATTCTTCTTCTTTCATTCTCTAATGAACCACTTAACAACGTATGGCTGTGAGTCAAAGACAGTTAGTAAACATTTAAACACACACGTCAAACATGAAATATTGCTCGATTTCTTGCCTGGCATATTTTGCTGCATCTCGCCAGGTGCATACTGCACAGGTATATATCATTGTTATGTAAAAAAAGAATTGTATTTTGGCTGAAATATGTTGCTGACATTGCACAAATATGTAGAACGCTATATCCAAGGAAGTCTAACACTTAGCAGAAATACCTCTTGTTAACGGCTGAAATCGACTAATATATCATGGGCGTTCTTTTGAAATCCGCTCGTGCCGCACCGCAGCATAATTGCGTACGTTGAACATGATCATGTCATAGTCATGTGATAAGTACTGACCAATGAATAAAAGAGCACGTGCTTATCGTCCCATGATGCATAGGTTCTGTTTCTGCCCGTTGAGAAAATGGCCGGATTGATCCAAATTCCACAGAAAGAAGCTCAAAGAGCGTTGATTCAGTTTTTCATTTGAAGGATGACGACCAGTGGACATTCATCGAAAAATGCAAGGCAACGTATGGTAAAAAATGTGTTTCGAAGGTAACAGTGACAGACTGGGCACAAAAGTTTCGGAAAGGATGTCAGTTCACGACAGATCTATGACAGCCGGGTCAAGCGCATACTGTTGCAACAGAAAAAACCATCACCAAAATTGATGCAGCAGTACAGATGAACCGTTGTCGAAGTATACTTTCGCTAGCGGAAGAAGTTGATGTGTCAGTTGGGATAATTCAAAAGGTTGTTCCTAAGAAACTGCAATATCGGAAGGTGTGTTCACAGTGAGTACCACGGATGTTGACCGACCACCAAAAAGAGGAACACATGGGATAGTGTTTGCACCACTTGCTGCGTTACAGAGTGGAGGGTGGTGCATTTCTCTTCTGCATAGTGGCAGGCGATGAATCATGGTGTCACCACTTTTAGCCAAGCAGCAAGAGAGAAAGCAAGCAATCGAAGCATGCTGGATCACCAAAGGCCAAAAAATTCAAGTTACAGGTTTCCGCTGGTAAGATTATGCTGTGTGCATTTTTTTACCATGAAGGGCTATTGTTGGCCGACTTTAAAGAACCTGGTGTCAACATCAACTCTACCCACAACTTGCAAACACTAGACAAGCTGCAAAAAGCCAACAAGAATAAACGACCCGGCATGCTTTCTCACAGTGTGATTTTGTTGCACGATAATGCTCGTCCGCATGTTGCAAAGATTGTGTAGGAAGCATTAGCAAGAAAGAAGTGGGAAATTCTGCAACATCCAGCCTATAGTCCTGATTTGTCACCATGTGATTTTCATTTGTTCGGACCTCTAAAACAAAGCTCTCAAGGGGCAACAATTTCACACAGATGCAGTCGTAATGAACGCGGTAAACACTAGTTTTGTGAGCAACCACAATCCTTTTTTGCAGACGGCATTCGCCTCCTATCTAAGCAATGGGATGCTTGCCTGAATGCCTGTGGCGACTTCTTCTGACCAACCCATGGTGCATAATTAATTAAAAATGAATGCTTTGTTTAATTCTACCACACCTGTTAATGTTTCTTTCATGCTTTTATAATAAAGCCATTGGAACGGGTTTCAAATGAACGTCCCTATTATAATGCTTCAGTATATTTGAGCTAATCGATTATTATTCATAGGACATTATTTATAAGTCGATTCTAGCCGTTAAAATGTAAACAGAAGGACTTCCTGCTAAGTGTTAGACTTTATAGATATAACTTTCTACACATTTGCACAGTGTCAGCGACGATGTACATCATATTTCAGCCAAAGTGTCATTCATATTTCACATAAGATATATATATACCTGTGCAGTTTGCACCTGACGAGATGCAGCAAAATATGCCAGGTGAGAAAGTCGTGCACTGTGTTATTGCATGCTTGCTCATGTTCATTGGCTTGAGCTCTAACGCAAAGTCCTGTATGTCGGATGAAGGCATCCTGTTGTCCAACATCAGTGTGATGTCACACAGGACCTGAGGTTTGCGTGAGTATCCGTTGTCCCATGTCTGGCTTATTGGTGTGCAGACTGGTGGTTTCTCGCCGTACAGGCAGACACTCTCCGACTTCGGAGGAATCGGCGATCCTACTGACTTTAGCCAGGACCCCGAAGGGATCTGTTGCCCAGGATGCTCGACGAGGACGCGTCAATAGGTCTTGGCCAGTATATAACCCGGCCCTGGTGCCTTGGAAACACCTCTGCGTCCCACTGTGTTATTTATGGAGTGTGCGTTTAAATTCATTAAGGGAATACAATGTTGTTGAAGTTAGTAAATAAGTAAGAACAATAAAGTCCCTCCAGTCCTCAGAGAGGTGGTTTTACAGATGAATGGTGAAAATTTCTTAGACAGCCAAATTGAGTCATCTAAATGTTTTGAGAGAGGCCGAGACACAAAGACAACTTATCACAGGTATCAGAAAGAGGCAGTCGTCATGTTTTGGCCACATGAGAAGATAAAAGTTAGAACATATTATGAAAACTGATAAGATTTGTGGAAAGAAAGTTTGAGTAAGGCAGCAAGAGGAATTTCTTGACAACCTTGTATCATGGTACGAAATGAGGTGAGAATATGAACTGATCCGTGCTGTTGGGGATGGCGAACTGTGAAGATGCATGATTGCCCAGGCTATTAGGCCAGGTACTTAATGTGTTTTGTTTCACTTATTGAAGTATAGAAATGGTGTGTGATTTTCACTTATAATTACATTTGTGACATATCTAGTCACAATAAAATAAAACTAAATACTATATAAAAAAGCTTACAGGATGTAGCAGTCAACTCCAGCATTATTTGGCTGTTTATGATCTCTTGGTGATTCTTGCTCAGTAATTTGTCATTGCTTTCTGAACGACCGGCACTCATACCATTTTCATAAAAAACCAATGTGAGGCGGTCTGCTACCAAATCGTCCACAGCTGTGTTTCGAACATGCGGTATAAGGGATTACGAACTGCGCCTGTAACCTCTTCTCCATGGAGCCAAAATGCTATATAATCAAATAATAAAATGTTTCTTGCTAACGGGTCTTTTTTTGTGTTCTCATTTACCTACAGCACAAGGTTGTGATCGGCCATTCAGTGTACCACGACTTCAAGGTTTTAGGAATCACACCAGATCACCATTTTGTCAGAGATACTGCCCAGTGTCCACAGCTGGTGGGGATGGCACAGCTTCAGGGCAAGGGGAACAGTTTGAAGAAGCTGTCCGAGGCTTTGTTAGGTAAGAAGAGATGACCAGTGTCAGTCAGTCAGTCAGTGTCATCTTTACTGTGTATGTCTGTGACCGCATTAAATCTCAAATAACTTCTGTCTTACCATCCATTGGCTACTGAAGGACGAGACGGACTGAGGAAACGCCAGATGAAGGCATGATCAGAATGCAACTGGTACCATTAGTATTCTGGCTCTTCGCTGGTTGTAGAAGATGAGGATGGAGCATTAGGCGGGAATGTCCTATGTGCTGTGATGTCAGTTATTGACTCAACTCAGTAGGGAGTGAAGAGCACATTATGGAATGCCCTCAGTGCTTTGTTGATTTTTAATTTCATACTTCTCTTCTGTCCTCTGTCTTCAGTGTGCATTCATTTTTATCATCCAAAGGAGACCCATAAGAGTTAAGTGGGTTCACAACCCATAAGAGTTAAGTGGGTTCACAACTCCATCAAACAGCAGAATAAGAGAAAGAATCTGAACTATTGACTGCACCTTCTAGCTTAGGATAGATTAATGGGTAGGAGATTGTTTGTGTTGTAACATTCTCAGGACAGGGCAGTATATTATTATGGACGTTCATTTGAAACCCGTTCCAATGGCTGTATTACAAAAGCATGAAAGAAACATTAACAGGTGTGGTAGAATTAAATAAAGCATTCATTTTGAATGAATTATGCATCATGGGTTGGTCAGAAGAAGTCGCCGTAGGCATTCAGGCAAGCATCCCATTGCTTAGGTAGGCGGCGAATGCCGTCCGCAAAAAAGGATTGTGGTTGCTCACTGAACCAAGTGTTTACAGCGTTCATTACGTCTGCACCTATGTGAAATCGTTGCCCCTTGAGAGCTTTTTTTTTGAGGTCTGAACAAATGAAAATCACATGGTGACAAATCAGGACTATAGGCTGCTGGATGTTGCAGAATTTCCCACTTCTTCATTGCTAATGCTTCCTGCACAATCTTTGCAACATGCGGACGAGCATTATTGTGCAACAAAGTCACACTGCGAGAAAGCATGCCGGGTCGTTTATTCTTGATGGCTTTTTGCAGCTTGTCTAGTGTTTGCAAGTAGTGGGTAGAGTTGATGTTGACACCAGGTTCTTTAAAGTCGGCCAACAATAGCCCTTCATGGTAAAAAAATGCACTCAGCATAACCTTACCAGCGGAAACCTGTAACTTGAATTTTTTGGCCTTTGGTGATCCAGCATGCTTCCATTGCATGCTCTCTCTTTTGCTTCTTGGCTCAAAGTGGTGACACCATGATTCATCGCCTGCCACTATGCGGAAGAGAAATTTATCACCCTCCATTCAGTAATGCAGCAAGTGGTTCAAACACTATCCCATGCGTTCCTCTTTTTGGTGATCGGTCAACATCCATGTTACACACTGTGATCGCACCTACCGATATTGCAGTTTCTTACGAACGACCTCTTGAATTGTCCCAATTGACACATAAAAAATTCTTTCGCTAGCGAATGTATGCTTCGACAACGGTTCATCTGTACTGCTGCATCAATGTTGGCGGTGGTTTTTTCTGTTGCAACAGTATGCGCTTGACCCGGCCGTCGAAGATCTGTCGTGAACTGACGTCCTTTCCGAAACATTCGTGCCCAGTCTGTCACTGTTGTCTTCCTCACACATTTGTTACCGTACGCTGCCTGCATTCTTCGATGAATGTCCACTGATCGACAACCTTCAAATGAAAGAAACTGAATCACCGCTCTTTGAGCTTTGGACGGATTTTGGATCAACCCAGCCATTTTCTCAATGGTCAGAAGCAGAATCTATGCATCATGGGACGATAAGCACGTGCTCTTTTATTCATTGGTCAGTACTTATCACATGACTATGACATGATTATGTTCAGCATATGCAATTACGCGCTGTACAGAACGAATAGATTTCAAATGAACACCCCTTATATGTGTAATACGTGTACAACATTGCAACAGGACCAATCATTTCTCTTGTTTAAAATTTTTGTTAGTATTACTGGACACAGTCGTACGGTCCATGTGTTTGTTATTTGACCTATGCTTGTTTCATAACATTCTGAGACCTATGGTATTTCTTCTTCTTCTGCTGCGTTCATTCAGAAAGTGTTTTTTCAGATGTAATTATGGTGTGTCCGATTAGGCACCCTTGGGCAGAGACCCTTAGGCCAACACATCCAACTTTAGCATGCGTTTTTTAAATCCGGTTAACATTCCTGGGCTATGGTATTTCAATGGTTAGATACATTTTCCATCCATTTCCCACAGTTGTGGGTTCATGTGGATGATAGACTTGGCTAATGAAGAAACCTTTATTTAGGGGTGTCTAGTTGGTCATGTGTTACAGTACACTTGTTCCTGCAGTTAGGCGCTGTCGTCATTTGGAGGTGAAGGGGTTTGAATTTTGGTGTGTAACTAGCTTTCACGTTTGATGTTGTCTAGTACATCTTCAAGCCTCTAATTCTATCAGTGCCACACAATACATCTGTGTTAATGAGTGGGACAATGTAGTTGAGAGAAAAACTAATAAAAGGACCATTTTCCTGAGACATTGAAGCTGTAAGTTCAGATTCCCTCAGACTTTCTCATTATGGACTTGTTACCAACTTCGTACTTGTATTCATATATATTCACGACATATATTCTAAGACTATACAAGTTTTTCAATATGAAATACTATGAAAGTAAATAAAGGACCTTTTTAGGAGATGAGTATGACCTTATGGATAAGAGCGTCCATTCTTAAACATCCGCTGAGCTGATGCTGAGGAAAGGGGTTCACCCCTACACTGGTCAGTTGGACTAAGATGTTGACTTCTCGTCCTTGACTTGGGGACGTAAATTACAAGTACCTCTGAAGTCAGAGTGGGTTCGCCCAATGACAAGGGACAATATTAATAGGGAAAGCTAATCCACACGCAAAAATCAGTCCAGTGTACTAGAAGTGGCACGTGTATTGACTACACTTGAGTTCAAAGCGAGCAGGCGCAAAAAAAGACTCCTGTGGACTGTCGCTAGAGCTACGGAGTTCGTGCTTTGTGCGACGCTTTCCGCGCTGTGGAAAGAGACCGAGCCATATGGGATAAAACCCGGTGCAATGAAGTCGACCCCTGTCGACTTCTAAGCGACTCTTTTAAACGCAAAAAAAATAAAAAAAACCCAAAAACAAAATCTGATTTCCTACCAGGGGATCTCTAATATTGTAATACACATTCCAACCATTTCTCTATTTCAGATCGGAAAATACAAGTAGGCAACCAAGGGCCACTGCTCCGTAGAAGACGCCAGAGCTACTCTGGACCTTTTCAAATTGGTTCGCCATTCTTGGGAACCTACGCTATATTTAAAATGGTCGATGAAGGAGGCGGGCATTTTTGACAAGGTGGCCAGTTTTGTGGACATGGCAACCAGGCAAAGGGATGTCCATTCTACTGATGACTTTCTTAATGATATGTTTTGGCCAAACGATATCGCAGAATAAGTAATTTATAGCTAAGTCATATTACAGAATAAGTAATTTATGGCTAAACAATTATTACATATTAAGTAATTTATGGCTAAGTCATATTAAACAATAAGTAATTTAAGGCTAAGCCATATTACAGAATATATAATTTTTGGCTAAGCCGTATTATATAAGTCATTTATGGCTAAGCCGTATTAAAGAATAGGTAATTTATGGCTAAGTTATATTACAGAATAAGTCAATTATGGCTATGCCATATTACAGAATATGTAATTTATGGCTAAGCTGTATTTCAGAATAGATAATTTATGGCTAAGCCGTATTACAGAATAAGTAATTTATGGCAAAGCCATACTACAGAATTAGTAATGTATGGCTAATTCGTATTACAGAATAAGCGATTTATGGCCAAGTCATATTACATAATAAGTAATTCATGACCATCCCTTTTATAGAAAGGGTCGAGGTATTCCCATAGCAGATTGTGCCATTGGGGCGTGAAGTATTAGGCTGTCACATTAAAAAAAAAATAAAGGACCATACTACATGTTTTGAAGCAATTTGGGTACATGGGGCTATCCCCATATTTGTATAGATGTCTTCCTCCCTATGTCTGTCATCTTCTATGCTGCCATGTCTCCCTATTTCTGTCATCTTCTATGCTGCCATGTCTCCCTATTTCTGTCATCTTCTATGCTGCCATGTCTCCCTATTTCTGTCATCTTCTATGCTGCCATGTCTCCCTATTTCTGTCATCTTCTATGCTGCCATGTCTTCCTACCTATGCCTGTCATCTTCTATGCTGCCATGTCTTCCTAAGTCTGTCATCTGCTTATGCTTATACATATGTGGGGGCTTCACATGAAAACCTTAAATGTTTATTGTATGTGTGAATATATTCTGAAAAAGTATCATATTCGATGTAGTCACTGCTGCGTTTAATGCAAGTCCTCTGGTGCCAATAAAGTCCTTGGATCCCTGTAGAAAAAATTCTCTGGGGTCGCTACTCAGTGTACACGACCAGATCGTGAACAGTCTGTCACAGAAGTCTATCCATCCATCATATGCCATGCAGATAAGCGTGGGCAGTTACGTTTCACCATCTCTCTCAATCACCAGAGTCGTGGATCAGCTCAGTGTTCCTGTCTCGACCATGCCATGTGGCCAAGCCTTCCAGGTATTTACTTCTCAGCCTTCCCCTTGGTTCCTTCCCCTCGATCTTGCCAGCTGTCACCAAGTTCTCCAATTCATTTCTTCTCATAACATGCTCAAACATTTTTGTCTACATCTAATTTCTCTAATAAGTTTACGATTTTCATTTATTTCTTGTAGATCTTGTTCATTGGTTTTCCTGTCTGTCCATGGTATTCTTTGCATTTCCTCTGAAACCACATTTCCACAGCCATCAGATGTTTTTCAGTTTGTTCATTGTCCACACTTCACATCCATACAAAGGTACAGGTTCTGTGTATCATCTCAACACTCTTTTTCTCATTGTAATTTTAAATTGCAATTGCAATTTAACATCTTTTTATTTCTCTGTAATTAGGTAATCATGATTAACTAGACAACTTTAAAGAAGGTAGTTCACTGTTGCTTTCCTTCCTGGCAGTGACCATATTGGCTAGTGACCGTAGCCATTGCCTCGTGAAAGAGATCTTCTGCTCACCATCGCAAAATTTGAGACCATGACCAACAACTATCTCTTGGCTGCCTTCACAGTTTCATCCACCACCTGCCTTCTGTGGTTTCTTGTGCACAACTTCTGAAAACGAATACGAAACAATGGCACATCCTTCCCAGAAAAACAAAAACGTCCTCCAAAGAAAGCACTTCTACTTCGTCACAATTTTACCGGAAGCTCATAGAAGAAGGTTTTGTTAAAATTGACTTGGGCACCCTGGTTGACCTAGCGTGGGTACCATTGGCTCCCAGCTCGACCTAACCTGGGTACCATGGGCTTCCTGGTTGACCTAGCCTGGGTACCATGTGCTCCCTGGTTGACCTAGCCTGGGTACCATGTGCTCCCTGGTTGACCTAGCCTGGGTACCATGTGCTCCCTGGTTGACCTAGCCTGGGTACCATGTGCTCCCTGGTTGACCTAGCCTGGGTACCATGTGCTCCCTGGTTGACCTAGCCTGGGTACCATTGGCTCCCAGCTCGACCTAGCCTGGGTACCATGGGCTCCCTGGTTGACTTAGCCTGGGTACCATGTGCTCCCTGGTTGACCTAGCCTGGGTACCATTGGCTCCCTGGTTGACCTAGCCTGGGTACCATTGGCTCCCTGGTTGACCTAGCCTGGGTACCATTGGCTCCCTGGTTGACCTAGCCTGGGTACCATTGGCTCCCTGGTTGACCTAGCCTGGGTACCATGTGCTCCCTGGTTGACCTAGCCTGGGTACCATTGGCTCCCTGGTAGATCTAGCCTGGGTACCATTGGCTCCCTGGTTGATCTAGCCTGGGTACCATTGGCTCCCAGCTCGACCTAGCTTGGGTACCATTGGCTCCCAGCTCGACCTAGCTTGGGTACCAGGAAATGTGGGGCGTCTTGGTGTGATGTTGACCACATCTCCAGTCAAATGCTGGTTGATCTGTACAAACATGGCAGCCAGCACCATATACCCAATATGACTCATGCAGGTAAACAAGACGCTTTACATATTTACTGACAATTTATGAGGCTTGGGCGTGCCCAGAGATTTGAGGTTTGGTCAAGCCCAGAGGGGTGAGGTTTAGTCGAGCCCAGAGATGTACGGCTGGAAGTAAGAAAGTTGCCAGTGCTGGGAAGTCTTAACTGCTAGTGCACTATCCACTAGGCCATTCGAGCTATGAAGTCAGCACTAGCTATCTGGAGAGAGCGGTGAACATTCAAAGTGTGTGTGACTTATATGTCAGTGTATGGAGATGTATGAAAAGCAGGACAGCAACTGGGACAATGTTTCACAGAAAGATAATGTATATTGTTTGTTGCTTCCTTGCTCTGTGATGTGGTGTTATTAGCACTGAGAAACAACAAATATCTGTGGCATAATCCTAAACAGTTGTATGTAAAACAGATTTCCATGTAGGAATTTCAACCGTCGAATGTGTTACACATCAACAATCACTGTTGCAATAAAGATATTTTAAGAGCAATTATAGTTGTTTTATATGCATGTATATATATATATACATACACAGTCGAGTCCACTTAAGTCGAACTCAGATAACTAGAATTTCGCTTTAAGTCAACGTTACTGGCTTGGTCCCGGCCAAGATCCTTCTTTATCTTTGTATAAAATTTCCTGATATGTCGAATTCCGTTAACTCGAATTTTCGGATTTAATCGAACATAAAATTGAATACTGACTGGCAGTTCCCCTGCCCCATGCATTCTCATGTCCAGACTGTGTTAAATAAACTCTGTCCACCGTGCTGGTTGACCCCTGCCTCTTCTGCCAGGAAGCATGCCTTCCATCAATGTTCTTTCTGTAGCATTAAAAAAAATGGCCAAACTATTGATGATGTTAATGAGCCTGTTCCCTTCTATGTTCAGATCTGGCAAAATGTTGGTATGTTTCTTTGTCCAGATCACCGTAAGATAATGTGATAAATAATACAGAAGAGACGAAGTGTGAGATGAAACTTGGGCACGGAGGGAAAGTGAGACAAACAATTGTTGATGATGTATAGCAGGAAACCAGGAAGAGATGAACTACTCTGATATAGCATGTAGCGTAAATGGATATATTGATACATTTATAAAACTTTGGAAGCAATGGAGATGTGGTGAATACCTTTTACTGCCAGTGTAACTAACAATGATTGCATATTAGAGGCTAATGAACACATAATGTTGTATACAACTATAAGAAAGAGCAAACTACTGAACGTAAACTTGCCAGGACATCAACAACAGTGAAATGCTGGTATTGACATTGATGTCCTTTAAATAGGATACGCTAAAAAAAAAAAAAAATAAGAGAAACAAACAGCATTATTTGATCATAGCTCACGAACTTTATTTTTAACAAGGATTAAGAATTGGGCACGCAGGCTCGTCTATCATTCTGCTGTTCTGATCTCTCTGCTGTCATACATTATTACATGCACGTGTTGCTTATGAGACTAATCTTAGAGAATAACAATATGCATTAAAACGCATGTGACGAGAAGAAAGGTGTTGGGGAAAATATTGTGACAGCAGGGGAGATCAATGACAAAAGAGACAGATGTAGGTCAGTATGGCCGAATAGATAACGCGTGTTCTTAAACATCCGGTGTGCTGATGCCGAGGTAAGGGGTTCAACCCCTACACCGGACAGTTTGGCTAAAATGTTGACCTCTCGTCCTTGAATTTGGGGTGTAAATTACAAGAACCTCTGAAGTCGCAGTGGGTTCAATTGATGGCGAGGGACACTGTTAATAGGGAAAGCTAATCACACGCAAAATTCAGTCCAACGCCACTAGAAGTGTGTATGGACTACGCTTGAATTCAAAGCGAGCGAGCCAAAAAAAAAAAAAAAAGAGAGGCAGACAGATAGAGAGATGATACTGGATGGACTGAGACGGTTATATGAAGAGATCTGAACCACAACACAAAGGACCGAGATGGTGGGAAGACATGAACGCCCATTCCAGCTGACATGATCATGCTGCTATAGTAAGAAAACTGATGGCGAAAATGAGTTGAGATAACGACTGGAGAGTTGAGAATTTCAAGTGACACGACGATGAAATAAATAATGATGAACAGAGGCACTGAAAATGCGAAGAGAAAAAATATTCAAGATGGTACAAGTCCCCCAAATGGCAGAACTATTAGTGTTCATCGTAAAAATGTCTCGGCTAAAAGGGAGACAAAACACCGTTAATGATGTTACTGTAAACAGGGTTTGTTAACACGACGCCCATTAGACTCTCGACAGTGATGATTCTCAAACTGTCACCTTGAGAACAACCCGAGGCCGTGTTAACATGTCTTATATTGGTTTTTGCTGCGACTAATAGAACACGAAGTTTAGGTTTCTTCGTCCTCTTCTTCTGCGTTCATCCAGGGTTTTTTTTTTTCTTTTTCGGACGTGATTGCGTTGTGGCTGTTTACAGCAGAGTTGCGTTCTTGCGCCGTTAGGCCGACACATCCGACTTCTGCGGGCATTTGTTGACCGGGTTAACCTTCTCGGGAGTTTAGGTTTAAATTCTGGGTTCGATGAAAATTAATTGGATAAAATGAAGCTCACTATTTGTGAAAGGAGATGTCTGAGAAAAATAACGAACAAATCAAGAAATGGACGTATTAGAAACGAAGAGGTCTATAAAACAGTTGGAGCAACACCAGTTGTTAAATTTATTGAAAAACAAAGACTTAACTGGTTCGGTCATCTAGTGAGAATGAACCCAATGTCACCAGCAGCAAGAGCATACAACATGAGAATGGAAACATCACGAAGCAGGGGAAGAATACGAAGAAAATGGGTCGACGGAGTCACAAAGACCTTAAAAACCTACATCTCAGCATACAGATCGAGCCCTAGATCGGAAATCAATAATAAATCAAGTCTGTGGATGCCTAGCGACAAAAGGCAGTGAGAGACATCATAGAAAGATTAAATGAAGCAATATTATAAGAGCTAGCACAATTCACTCATTCATTCAGTAGCATGTCCTTTGCAGAACTTCGCTCCCATAACACCCTTCCGGAAAACTTCTCGATCATAAGCAAGATGTCCCGCGTCCGATACACCCATCTGGAGATCATCCGCCACATCCTGCACCCATCTTCTCTTTGGCCGTCCTCTTCCACTCTTCCCAGGCATATACCCCTCCATCATTGTTCTCTCCAAACTTTCGTGACGTTTCAAGTGACCAAAATATTTCAATTTTCTTTGTTTTATCGTCTTTAATAGCCAGCCTTCTTCAACATTCAGCTCTTGAAGTATGGATGCATTTGTTCTTTTCTTTATCCAAGATATTCTTAGAACTCATCTATAACATTTATATTCAAATGCATTTATGCACTGTTCAGCTTGTTTAGTAAGTGTCCAGGTCTCACAGGCGTATGTTGGAACGGGGATGATGCTTGCTCTTAAACATCTAATTTTTGTAGTTCTGTCTGTCCCACGGCCGGCTTCCTGGCCTAAAGGTTAGCAACTTTTCTCCGTAATCTCGTATACTATCGTAGGAAACGTGACAACGTAAGAATCAGAAGTGGTTCGAATCGCGTGGGTTAACTTACGGGGTTGTGACCCGGGCCCCCGTCAGAAAGCAATGGAAAATTACTGAGCATTATCTTCCCAAAAATAAACAATCAGCTGAAAGCATGTCCTTAAAGGATGTCCTGTCTGTCCCCTCCAAATTTTATTCAGTTTTTTTAATCTTTGAAGACATTGATAGTCGTCTTTTAATTTTTTTCATTGTTCACCGTTGTTGGTAATCAATGACCCAAGATATTCAGATTTTCCCCAACCTCCAATTTTTACCCATTAAAATATATTTCTTTCCATAGTAGTTTTAAACTGTATGCATTATCTTTGTTTTTTTTCTATGTTAGATATAAGTTGGTTTTCACTATTCACTGAGTTGACGCTATTAGGTTTTCTATTCCATTTTGTATTGTGGATAGTAATAGTATCATCAGCATCCGAATCTCTGATTGTCATGACCACCGATATTTAGGGCATTATATAGCTCCCGTTTGTATCATCTCTTACTGCTTGCTTCCGGGGGGTCTGGTTCGCTAATCAGTTCCGCGTCTAGCGTTCGTTGTCTCGGATGCTGTTTGAGGGGCACCAAAATGGGATCTTCCCAGCCAACGTGAGTTGCGAGGCAGGGTTTCAAAAATGTAACCGCATCGTGCAGCCAGGTCGTGGTTTGAGCGGGCAAAAGAGCAAAATTTGTACGACCGTTCGACAAAGTCTCGATAAGCGCCCACTCTCTCTCGATGAGTAGTGGGCCTGCAGTCAGTAAGCTGGTATAGCTTTTTTTCGGTTAGTCCTGCCGGCGTAGCTTGTAAGCTCGTCGGTAGGCGTCCAGTGGTTTTGCATGTATCACCTTGTACCGGGAGGGCGCGCTTTAGCGATGCTACTCTTGGCTTGCGTGTGCGGAATAGTCCGTCTGTCCGATAGAATTGGTTGATCCTGCCAGTAGTCATATGCTTGTCTCAAAGATTAAGCCTGCAAGAAATAGTGACAAAAAAAAAACCAATACGGGACTCACGAGGCCCCGTAATTGGAATGAGTACACTTTAAACCCTTGCGAGATCCGCAAGTGGAAGTATGGGAGATTTTGCTTGCAAACAGACGGGAAAATTTCTCCGGGGTAGCTATGGCGGGCCTATTCCCGCTGGTCGCGGGGACCGCTATAAGTCAGGCGGGAGTCTGACGATAGTGCACGCTTTCCACAGGTCCGGACCCTTGTGATGCTTTGCGCGCCCTCAGGGTCCGGGCACGTACAGGCCCTCACCTGTGGGAATGGCTGACCGCCTCTAAGCCGGGTCCCTTTTGGGGTCAGGGCTGGCCATAACTCGCCACCGGTATGGTGGTGAGTCTCGGTGGATTGACGCTGAGCCGCCAGCGTCTGCAGCCTACCTTGTGCCAGACGTATTGGTTTACCCATTCCTCTGGAATACACAAACTAGGGCCCGGGGGGGGGGTCATGTCGTTTGGGCATCACATGATCTCTGAGCTCTGCCCAGAATTGTGTTGAATATTGGCCACATTCCACTCACATACTTTGGTCTGTCAAGACTGCAAAGGGTTTTAACTGCGCTTCTAGTGTTCGCTGGCTGTGAACTCCAGCGTGAAGTCCTGTATGTCGGATGAAGACATCCTGTTGTCCAACATCAGTGTGATGTCATACAGGACTTAATCAAATAGGGGGACAGCACAATAGTAAACCGAATCAAGGCAAAAATTAATAAAACCAAGATCTTTAGAACTAGAATGGAACACTGTGTATTCAGATCACAGCACGCCTCCATTAATTGGTCTCATACACCAGGTCATCTAAAACTGCCCGACACATTTAGTAAATGGGCATATTCTTAAGCAAGTGAATAGATACAGTTATCTCGTAACAGTTATAACATCTGATGGGAGATGCCTTGACGAGATTAGAACAAGAATTGCCATTGCGAAGGTAGTTTTTTGCAATATGAAAAACATACTGACCAGTAAAGGTATATCAATTGAAAGCAGAAAAAGAGTGTTAAAGTGCTACATAGAACCTGTACTTTTGTATGGATGTGAAGCGTGGACAATGAGCAGTCAAGCTGAAAAACATCTGATGACTGTGGAAATGTGGTTTCTGAGGAAAACGCAAAGAATACCATGGCAGACAGAAAAAGCAATGAACAAGTCCTTCAAGAAACAAACGAAGATCGTAAACTGATTAGAGTCATTAGCCGTAGATAGTCAAAAGTTTTTGGACATGTTATGAGAAGAAATGATTTGGAGAACTTGGCGACAACTGGCAAGCTCGAAGTGAAGAGACCAAGGGGAAGACCGAGAAGTAAATACCTGGATGGCTTGGCCACGTGGCACGGTCAAGACAGAAACACAGAGCTGATCCACGACTCTGGTGATCGAGTGAGATGGCAAAACATGACCGCTCACGCTTACCGGCATGGCACATGATGGATGTATGGAAGAACAAGCCAATTGTATCATGGAGTTTATACAACAAATTAACGCACAGGTTGCGGGTTCAGCCCCTACATCGGTCAGTAGGACTAAAATGTTGACTTCTCTTCCTTGACTTGTGGACGTAAATTACAGAAGTCGGAGTGGAACCCACTCTGAGTTCTGTAATTTACATCCACAATGGTGGACAAATACAGCGTCTGATGGCGAGAGACACTGGCAATAGGGAAAGTTTGCCCACGCGCAAAGCAAAAACAGCCCAGCATGGACTACCCTCGAGTTCAAAGCAAGAGAACGAAAAATAACGTATATGCTTATTTTCCATAACAATATGTGAGCATGAAAGAGTTTAGAAGAGACGAATTCGTTTACGTGTGTAAATCTGAATTTCCAATAAGGTGAGCATCAATAGCACAGCCCACGTAAAGGAAAGTTCAAATGCCATCTCTGACATGTTTAGGATTGAAAAGGGTTTAAAACAAAAACATTTTACGAACCGCTTCCCCGCGTAGTTAGATTTGTTGCTTGGGAATCCTATCGAAGACTAGTTAAGTGTTAACTCTTAAGTGTCCCAGCCATTAATGTCAGGCCGTCTAAGACTAATACTAGAACTTATCTGCGGAGAGGGATATTAGGATGTAACATGATGATGATGATTCAACACAGCACTTGAGGATTGGCTGGGATTAAGTGGTCGTTAGTAACGGTTCCGTCACATGTTTTAGAATTACATTGTCAACAGATAATTAATCCAACGCCGAGATGGTGTCTAATACAATTCGAGCACGTTAATCTGTTGTTAGGTCGAGTCGAGTAAAGAACCAACATCACAACACTCTGGGCGTTCTCATACGTGCTCCGTCTACATCTTCAACAGCCAGCGAAGCGTTCCAATACTAATGGTACCAGTATCAGTCAGATTATGTGTCCGTTTGGTCTTTCCTCGGAGTAATGAGTGTCGGCCAGATCCCATGGCTCCGTGGGGAAGCAGTTATGAAAGGATTTTGTAAACTCACATACCGCGCTCGAAACACAGCTGCGGGAGATTTGGAAGCAGACCGCCATGCGTTGGTTTCCAAACAAAGGTAAGAGTGCCGGTTGTTTAGAAAGCAATGGCAAACTACTTGAAAGTAAATTTGCTAAGAAATCACACAACAGCCAAATTAAAAAAAAAAAAAAAAAACGCGGGGTTGACTGATACGTCCATTAAAGGATATGCAAGTATTTTTTTTTTTTAAAGAGCCTTTGGTGACTCCCTGCGGCACCATTCTCTCTAGGTTTTGATTGTGTTGTTAGATGGATAAACAATGCTTGATAATTACAACTTCTGGCCTTCTCGTGGTGGACATGTTTTAACAAACGGAAGAAGAAGCGGCGGCTGGTCACTGACGCCGAAAAAGTGAATATATCTTAGCCCACTACACACTATAACCCCCCCCCCCCCCCCCCCCCCCCCCGATAATTCTCAGTCCTGCATGGGTCAACCAATTGGCTAGCATATTGTGTAGAACACCGGGGCAGTATTGCGGTGCCATTCATTAATGGCTTTGTCCACATTTTAATCCGTGGCGGTGTAGTGGTTAGGACACAGGCAACATAATTGTCCCCTGTTTGAATCTAAGTGTTCACAAATTGGATGTTTCCTACCAGGTCTGTTCTGATTTTGTCTCAGATGTATGTGACTTTCATTTTGTTCATTGCCGAAGGTTTTGTTGCAACAATTGCTACTCGGTCACGTGTGGGTCTATAAATTTTTTTCCACATCAAAACGTTCTAGAGAGTCAAACATTGTGTGTCCTTTGCAGGGCTCCGTGACGAAGGGCTTACGAACGTAAACCCCCATACCGCATTCGAAACACAGCTGCGGGCGATTTGAAAGCTGACTGCCTTGTGCTGTACTTTCAAGCAATAGTTCTTTTGCGTTTGCATCCAACTAGTTAGAAAATGCAGACAAGAAAATCCGGTTGCTGTGGAGGCGGAAGTACTAGCGTTGATCTTCGAGAATTCGTTAGATAGTGATGCTGTCATTTACACATATGGGTCGGTCGTTCCACGCGTGAGAAGTTCATGGGCTTTTACGAAGGAAAATTCTGGTGCTTTTGCCTTGACCACAAGTAGTCTGAATATGGAGGTCATGGCAGTAAGTGAAGCAATTACATGGCTCGAGACACAGACCTTCACCCAGACATGTGTCCTTAGTGACTCAATGAGTATGCTCAAGAAGATAGAGATCGGTTGAATCCGAAGACAGTGGCTGGTGTCTCTGGTTACGGCTGGTAAAGATTAGTTTCTTTTTCGTGCCAAGGCATGCGGGTGTACAAGGAAATGAGCAGGCTGATAGGCTTGCGAGTAAGGCTACTGTGGTGGGCGGGCTAGCCATGAACCAGGTCGATATATTGAATGTTTTACGAGAAGTAAGAGTTTTGGGAGGACCACGAGATGACTGTGAATCTACAATCATGGTCACACAGTAAGAGGTGTGGCCAGACAAGAACTCTATGCAAGAAGCCAAAGAAGATTAATAAACCAATGCAAAGCTGGTGTCGTGAGCTGTTACACGCTTGCGGGATTTACTGAGGAGGGGACAAGAGCATTTATGGACTGAACGGTTTGATGTGCAATGAGGATGATCTGTCGACTAATTAACTTCATGCAATGGTATGAGTGCCGGTCGTTCAAAAAGCAATGGCTACTTCCTAGAAAATCATCCTGGGACTGGGGTTGGGCGCAACGTCCTGCAAAGGGCATGCAACATTTAGTTTGCTACTGCTTTCTGAAACGGGAAGTCAATATGTGGGAGTAATGAAATGTTATATCGAACCTGTTCTGCGGTAAGGGAGCTTGAGCGAATAGATTAAAGAGAACTTGGGGGCAACGGCTGTATGGTTCCTGGGACGAATACCTTGGAATGTCACAATAATGATGACGTCATGTGCTTCATTTTTCAAATTCGTTCTACATACAAAGTTTAATGGGACTTTACAAATACCCGGTATATCGCTGAAATTTTGTCCTTGCGAAATGTCACAATTAGAATATAAATACAGCAAGTTCCCTTAAGCAACCTCTTTTAATTTGATATACGTATAATACCACAGCCAGTCTGCGTGGCGAAGGCTTACGGACGCGATTTGTCGTGTTCGAAACATAGCTGCGACTGATTTGGCAGCAGACCGCGTTGCGCTGGGTTTTATCAAGTTGGTATGGAGCCGGTTGCTAAGAAAGCAATGGCAAACTATTGAACGTAAATTTCCGGGAAGGTTAACCCGGTCAACAAATGCCCGCAGAAGTCGGATGTGTCGCCTTAACGGCGCAAGAACGCAGCTCTGCTGTAAACAGGCACAACGCAATCACATCCGAAGAAAAAAAACTCCAGATGAACGAAGACGACGACGACGAACGTAAATTTGCCAAGACATCAACAACAGCAGTAAAATGCTGGTGTTGACAGCGATGTCCTGTAAAAAATGATACGAAAAGATAAATAAATAAATAAATAAAATAAATTAATAATACAACATTTCTGCAAACATATTAACAACTTTTAACTGTGACACACCCTTCTTTCCCAGCCAGATGTTCTTGTGTGTTTGTGTGGCCAGGCAGATGTTCTTGTGTGTTTGTGTGGCCAGGCAGATGTTCTTGTGTGTTTGTGTGGCCAGGCAGAATGTTCTTGTGTGTTTGTGTGGCCAGGCAGACTGTTCTTGTGTGTTTTGTGTGGCCAGGGCAGATGTTCCTTGTGTGTTTGTGTGGCCAGGCAGATGTTTCTTGTGTGTTTGTG
Source organism: Cepaea nemoralis (assembly GCA_014155875.1). Classification (NCBI taxonomy): domain Eukaryota; kingdom Metazoa; phylum Mollusca; class Gastropoda; order Stylommatophora; family Helicidae; genus Cepaea; species Cepaea nemoralis. Next base: position 43,573 of record JACEFZ010007744.1, on the reverse strand, counting down.
TGGCCAGGCAGATGTTCTTGTGTGTTTGTGTGGCCAGGCAGATGTTCTTGTGTGTTTGTGTGGCCAGGCAGATGTTCTTGTGTGTTGTGTGGCCAGGCTGATGTTCTTGTGTTTTTGTGTGGCCAGGCTGATGTTCTTGTGTGTTTGTGTGGCCAGGCAGATTTTCTTGTGTGTTGTGTGGCCAGGCAGATGTTCTTGTGTGTTTGTGTGGCCAGGCAGATGTTCTTGTGTGTTTGTGTGGCCAGGCAGATGTTCTTGTGTGTTTGTGTGGCCAGGCAGATGTTCTTGTGTGTTTGTGTGGCCAGGCAGATGTTCTTGTGTGTTTGTGTGGCCAGGCAGATGTTCTTGTGTGTTTGTGTGGCCAGGCAGATGTTCTTGTGTGTTTGTGTGGCCAGGCAGATGTTCTTGTGTGTTTGTGTGGCCAGGCAGATGTTCTTTGTGTTTTTGGCCAGGCAGATGTTCTTGTGTGACCAGGCAGATGTTCTTGTGTGTTTGTGTGGCCAGGCAGATGTTCTTGTGTGGCCAGGCAGATGTTCTTGTGTGTTTGTGTGGCCAGGCAGATGTTCTTGTGTGGCCAGGCAGATGTTCTTGTGTGTTTGTGTGGCCAGCCAGATGTTCTTGTGTGTTTGTGTGGCCAGGCAGATGTTCTTGTGTGGCCAGGCAGATGTTCTTGTGTGGCCAGTCAGATGTTCTTGTGTGGCCAGCCAGATGTTCTTGTGTGGCCAGGCAGATGTTCTTGTGTGTTTGTGTGGCCAGGCAGATGTTCTTGTGTGTTTGTGTGGCCAGGCAGATGTTCTTGTGTGTTTGTGTGGCCAGGCAGATGTTCTTGTGTGTTTGTGTGACCAGGCAGATGTTCTTGTGTGACCAGGCAGGTGTTCTTGTTTGTTTGTGTGACCAGGCAGATGTTCTTGTGTGGCCAGGCAGATGCTCTTGTGTGTTTGTGTGGCCAGGCAGATGTTCTTGTGTGTTTGTGTGGCCAGCCAGATGTTCTTGTGTGGCCAGTCAGATGTTCTTGTGTGGCCAGCCAGATGTTCTTGTGTGGCCAGGCAGATGTTCTTGTGTGTTTGTGTGGCCAGGCAGATGTTCTTGTGTGTTTGTGTGGCCAGGCAGATGTTCTTGTGTGTTTGTGTGGCCAGGCAGATGTTCTTGTGTGTTTGTGTGGCCAGGCAGATGTTCTTGTGTGTTTGTGTGGCCAGGCAGATGTTCTTGTGTGGCCAGGCAGATGTTCTTGTGTGTTTGTGTGGCCAGGCAGATGTTCTTGTGTGCCAGCCAGATGTTCTTGTGTGACCAGGCAGATGTTTCTTGTGTGGCCAGCCAGATGTTCTTGTGTGGCCAGCAGATGTTCTTGTGTTGGCCAGGCAGATGTTCCTTGTGTGGCCAGGCAGATGTTCTTGTGTGGCAGTCAGATGTTCTTGTGTGGCCAGGCAGATGTTCTTGTGTGTTTGTGGCCAGGCAGATGTTCTTGTGTGTTTGTGTGGCCAGGCAGATGTTCTTGTGTGTTTGTGTGGCCAGGCAGATGTTCTTGTGTGTTTGTGTGGCCAGGCAGATGTTCTTGTGTGTTTGTGTGGCCAGGCAGATGTTCTTGTGTGTTTGTGTGGCCAGGCAGATGTTCTTCTGTGTTTGTGTGGCCAGGCAGATGTTCTTGTGTGTTTGTGTGGCCAGGCAGATGTTCTTGTGTGTTTGTGTGGCCAGGCAGATGTTCTTGTGTGTTTGTGTGACCAGGCTGATGTTCTTGTGTGTTTGTGTGGCCAGGCAGATGTTCTTGTATGTTTGTGTGGCCAGGCAGATGTTCTTGTGTGTTTGTGTGGCCAGGCAGATGTTCTTGTGTGTTTGTGTGGCCGGGTCAGATGTTCTTGTGTGGGGCCGGGCAGATGTTCTTGTGTGTTTGTGTGGCCAGGCAGTTTGTTCTTGTGTGTTTTGTTGGCCCAACGCAAAATGTCTTTGTGTGTTGGTGGCAGGAAATGTTTTGTTGTCCTGTGTGGCCAGGCCTGATGTTTGCGTGTGTATCTTTGTCCCATGCTGGTTCTTGGTGTGCCAGGCGTTTGTTCCTCGTGGCGTTGTTGGAGGAATGTTCGATCCTATTGTTCAGCCAGGCAACGAAGGGACCTGTTTCCCAGGACGCGTCATAGGTCTTGGCCAGTATATAACCCGGCCCTGGTGCCTTGGAAACACCTCTGCGTCCCGCCAGGCAGATGTTCTTGTGTGGCCAGGCAGATGTTCCTGTGTAGCCAAGCAGATGTTCTTGTGTGGCCAGGCAGATGTTCTTGTGTGTTTGTGTGGCCAGGCAGATGTTCTTGTGTGTTTGTGTGGCCAGCCAGATGTTCTTGTATGGCCAGTCAGATGTTCTTGTGTGGCCAGCCAGATGTTCTTGTGTGGCCAGGCAGATGTTCTTGTGTGTTTGTGTGGCCAGGCAGATGTTCTTGTGTGTTTGTGTGGCCAGGCAGATGCTCTTGTGTGTTTGTGTGGCCAGCCAGATGTTCTTGTGTGTTTGTGTGGCCAGTCAGATGTTCTTGTGTGTTTGTGTGGCCAGGCAGATGTTCTTGTGTGGTCAGGCAGATGTTCTTGTGTGTTTGTGTGGCCAGGCAGATGTTCTTGTGTGTTTGTGTGGTCAGGCAGATGTTCTTGTGTGTTTGTGTGGCCAGGCAGATGTTCTTGTGTGTTTGTGTGGCCAAGCAGATGTTCTTGTGTGTTTGTGTGGCCAGGCAGATGTTCTTGTGTGGCCAGGCAGATGTTCTTGTGTGTTTGTGTGGCCAAGTAGAATGTTCTTGTGTGTTTGTGTGGCCAGGCAGATGTTCTTGTGTGTTTGTGTGGCCAGGCAGATGATTTTGTGTGTTTGTGTGACCAGGCAGATGTTCTTGTGTGTTTGTGTGGCCAGGCAGATGTTCTTGTGTGTTTGTGTGGCCAGGCAGATGTTCTTGTGTGTTTGTGTGGCCAGCCAGATGTTCTTGTGTGACCAGCCAGATGTTCTTGTGTGGCCAGGCAGATGTTCTTGTGTGTTTGTGTGGCCAGGCAGATGTTCTTGTGTGTTTGTGTGGCCAGGCAGATGTTCTTGTGTGGCCAGGCAGATGTTCCTGTGTGGCCAGGCAGATGTTCTTGTGTTGTCTTTTGGATGTGATGGCTACATGACTACGTCACCTACGTATCAGTAGCTACATGGCTACGTCATCTACGCATCAGCGGTAGAAATGTATGTCTTTAATGGATTCAGTGAAGGATAATAGATCGCAGAATGCGACCTTGGACGGAAGGACGCTATACCGCCATACTAGTGTATTTGTTGTGTTTCGTGGTATCCTCCGCAATTTTAATGCTCAGCGAACGGAAATTTACATTATAACACTTGTTATTGTGAACAGTTACATAAATAAACACACGTAGTATTGTTTGGTATATATACAGCATGTAGTATTGTTGTGGGGAAAACAAAAAACAATGACTGCCTCTTTCTGATGTTTGTGATATGTTGTCTTTGTGACTTCGCTTCCCTCAAAAAGTCCAGATTGCTCACTTTGGCTGTCCAATGAATGTTCAGCATTCTTCTATAAAACCTACATCTCCAAGGCTTCCATGGATTAGCCATCGCTTGCTCTCAAGTCGAGCGTTCTAGTGCTCTGGGCTGATGTTAGCTTTCCCTATTACCACCAGTGTCCCTTGCCATCAGACGAGCCCACTCCGACTTCTGGGGTATTGTGCATGTATTTTTGTCTGTCTTCATAATTCACACTCAGAACTGAAACACGTTTCTTCGCCCGCTTGCTTTGAACCCGAGCGTATGCCACTGGACCGATTTTTGTGTGTGAGCTAGCTTTCCCTATTACCAGTGTCCCTCGTCATTATGCGATTTACATAACACACTAGTAGTAAATGCGACAAGATAAACGATATGGCCGGGAGGTATAGGACTACATATATATATATATATATATATATATATATATATATTATATATATATATATATATATATATATATATATATATACACACATATACTATACTAGACTATATATAGGGTGTATGTTTAATACTGCGCAGTGTTTGAAAATATTGTCGGTTCCAGTTTTGTATTCACCCTCTGTAAAGTTCATGCAATATAATAGGGAAATACAAAACTTGGACCGGCAATATTTTTAGACACTGCAGTCATTACAAATACAACCTGTAGAACAGCGGCTAACATGCCCGCCTGCAGGTCTGAGGGTCATAGGTTTAGTTTAGTTGAGGGATCAACATCACGGCCTTGAGGCAGATGTTTCACCTTGACCTGGGCTCTCAGGTCAACCCAGCCTCAAATGGGCACCAGGACATGTCTTGGGACGTAAAAAGGGGGGGGGGGGGGTGGCTGCGTGGTCTCGAGGTATGGTGTACGCCTCCAGTGCTAGAGGTCCCGGGTTCAAGCTCCGGGAATTTTTTTCACGTGGACTTCTAGTAACAAAATTCCCCCTGGTCTCTGGGTAGTGAGATCGGACGCCTGTGTGTATTGTTCTGCACCTAAAAAAAATCCCTTGGCAGTTGGAAATCGAACAAGAGTAGCCTAACGGCGCTACGCGGGCAAAATTTCGAGTTAACAATCTACCCAAAGTATTTCAGGATCCTCACCGGTGCTTCAGAGGTCGTGCACTAAGCTGAGATTCTCCTGACTGTTAGGAGTAGAACAGAGCACTTATGGGTTACACCCGTGTGCCGTGATGTTGATCCGTCGACTAAACTAAACTAAACTTGGGATGTAAAGACGGCTATCGTGATACTGACCACGTCATCACAAAGTACCGATTGGTCCCTACAACTGTGGGGCCAACACTATATGTCTATTTGCGCCTTCAGTAAAATCACATTAAGTGCCATCTCCACAATGAAGGTTGGCTGCAAAGGATCTCCAACATTGTCTCTCTCTCTCTCTCTCGCCCTGACTGTACATTCTGTCAGATTGCTGTTCGTCCATCTCTTGATGTTATCTTCCCACTTGTTTCGTTGTCTACCGCTTGCCTTCAACCTTGCCCTCCAGTATGGTTTTTATAACAGTGTTATGTCTTTTAATGTAGCCTTAAGGCCTGTACTCAGGTCCCTTACTGTTTTCTTTACACAAAATGGTGTCATGGTTGTTAACATGTTTATTATTATTGTCGGGTGCGGGACGCAGAGGTGTTTCCAAGGCACCAGGGCCGGGTTATATACTGGCCAAGACCTATTGACGCGTCCTCGTCGAGCGTCCTGGGCAACAGGTCCCTTCGGGGTCCTGGCTAAAGTCAGTAGGATCGCCGATTCCTCCGAAGTCGGAGAGTATCTGCCTGTACGGCGAGGAACCACCAGTCTGCACACCAATAAGCCAGACATGGGACAACGGATACTCATGCAAACCCCAGGTCCTGTAGGACATCACACTGATGTTGGACAACAGGATGTCTTCATCCGACATACAGGACTTCATGCTGGAGTTCACAGCCAGCGAACACAAGCAAGCAAGCATTGTCGGGTGCGTTAGTGGAGTTGATATGATTCTTATCACCACGGCTGATTATAAATCTTCAGGAACAAGACATTTGTGAAACAAATGATGTGTTTGTTCGCTCGCTTAGAAACTCAAGCATAGTCCACACACATGCCACTACCACTAGTGCTCTGGACTTATTTTAGCATGTGGATTAGTTTTCCCTATTACAAGTATCCCTCGCCATCAGGCGAATCCACTGAGACTTCAAAGGTACTTGTATGTTATGTCCCCAAGTCAAGGACGAGAAGTCAACAGTGACCAGCATAAGGGTTGAAACCGCATCAGCACACCAGATGTTTAAGAACAAGCGCGCTTATCCATTCATCCATACTGACCTCCACATTATTTAAAAACTAAATATTTACCGTCATTGTGTGACGCTGTGGTTATATAAACACCTACCAGGGCAGTGCCCTGGCACACCAACATCACAACGAGTATACATCAATGAAGAGGTCAAACAAACAACAAACTCGTGATGTTAAGTTATGCAATGGTTTTACACATCATGCTGGTCGTCACGGACTTCACAACATGCAGTAACACAGTTAACAAGACAGTAACACTGCTCAGATAAGTACAAGAGTTCTAGCACTGGCAGCAACAATTCTCTGCTCAAATAAGTGCCAAGTGTCCTCAAACTGGCACCAAGAATTCTCTAGCAGGTGCCAACAATTCTCAAACTGGTACCAACAATTTTTCAAACAGATGTAAACGATCCTCAGATTGGGGTTAACAATTCTCTGGCAGATACCAACGATCCTCAAACTGGCATCAATGGTTCTATATCGGCTACCACGGATCCTCAGACTGGCACCAACAATTCTGTAACAAGTACCAACGGTTCTCAAATTGTCTTCAATGATTCTCTAGCAGGTACCAATACTCCTTAAACTGACATAATTTATTCTAAATCAAGTACCAACGATTCTCAAAATGTTGCCAACAATTCTCCGGCATGTACCAATGATTCTCAAATTGACATCGATAAATCTATAGCAAGTATCAATGATTCTCAAAATAACTGGTACCATAAATTCTAAAAATAACTGGCACCAACACTTCCTTAACAGGTACCATACCTGTTTACTTCCAGTTTGACATTTAAAACATGAAATTAAAAAACAATAACATCTGAAACAACATATTTAGAACCAATTACACATGTAACCAGACATTTAGGAGCAATTACATATGTAAACACATTTAAAAGCTGTTACATCTGTATTCACATATCTAGATGATACTACATCAACAAGCAAATATCTTGAAGTAATTGATTCAACAACCACATACTTTAATTACAGTAATTAATTTGTCTCAAAGCAGTTTCCAGCTGTGGGTCTGTGATCGCACTATCACATTTTGTAGGCTTGGGAGCAAGGAGAAGTAGGTGGCCAATCCTTCCCTCACTTTGGCAAGGGAGGAGCCCAGGAGTCGAACCTGGCCCTCTCACTGTGCTCACAGGCAGTTCCCTATCAACTTGGCTAGTGCGCCTACCAAACCACATACTTGGACATAAATAACTACAGGTATAGAAATAAGGACACCGGTTGCCACATATTTAGAAACACTGATACATAGGATGACATATTTACACAATAACGTTTGTAATCACTCATTCAGATAAGTAAATGTAAATGCTTACAAATGTAAGTATTTGTAAACATTCAGACGCAATGACATCTCCTATCAGTACTAATAAAAACAGTTATATTTATAATGCCATTTTTGAGGACAAGAAAGGAAACTTTACAGCGCTCTTCATGGGATCAGTGAGTAGACATATGAGGGGGCTTCATATGAAAACCATTAATGTATTTGTTTTTGTTAATATATTTCAAAATAGTAATGACCAAATGTATAATTTTTCGATGAAGTTATCACTACGTTCAATGCAAGTCCTCTAACGCTGATAAAATGCTTGGATTCCTGCAGAAAAAAATTCTCTTGGTCTCATGTGTAACCACTCATGCACCATCTTCACGGTAGTCACACCGTTGTGAAATTTCCTACTCCACTCGTACACTTGCTGGATTACAGGCATGCATCACCATACAGGACCTTAATTCGCCAATGAATTTCTTTAGGTTCCACCCTGTCCTTGATAATAAAAACGGATAACAGAAAGCTGCTCCTCTTTGATGCATGTTAAAAGTGGGGCAACCATCTTTAAACTGTCCTTATGACATCACCTATTTGTCTGCACCATGATGTCATGTGCTTAGCACTCTTGACATCCATAACAACAATACTGACAGGTTACAAGAAAATGATATGATTGTGGTAATTTGTGTCACACTTTTAAGGTTTTCATTTGAAGCCCCCTTGTACATTGAAATGGCTGCAGCATCGGGAGTACTGACCATGTAAACAAATGCCCAATGTGTGGTGATGTTGACCTTGATAACATAACATTTGTATACAAACAGTTAACAATTTCCTCATGGCATATTTGTTAGAGCATGGACTTGCCAACACAAGAGTCTGGGGGTTCATTTCCCAGTAGTGAGATTAGTTACTTCACCAGTATAAATTTAGGGGTGAATCCCTCTTCATAATATGGGCCCTGGAAATCTCTCTTTGAAAGTTAAGGCATGTTTACAGTGACCTATGGAGCCATAATATGGACCCTAGAAATCTCTCTTATAAAGTTACGCATGTTTACAGTGACCTATAGAACCAGAGATCTCTTGGTGAAAGTCAAGGCATACGTGCAGTACCTATGGAGCCATAATATGGGCTGTAGAGATCTCTCAGTGAAAGTCAAGACATGCGTACAGACGATGTTGACCTATGGAGTCATAATGAAAACAGTAAATGTATTCCATCTTAAGAATTGAGAACTGGTAATCTGAGATGTCTTTGCCACCCAGGTATGTTGACCATCAGGCTGAGAAAGTCCACTGCCACTTCCCACCTCTCACAAAGCCAGCAGTCTTACTATGCTTAAATTCTTCTACTGTATGTGTAAGCAAATCTACTTGATAGCATGTTGTTGTTTCTACGTTGTAAATGTATACATTCATAATGTTTCAGGCAACTGTTATTACATATTTTCTATACACAGTTTACTGGTCTAGTTGTCATTTTCTTGCACCCAGATTTACATTCACATGAAACCAACAATAACAAATGTTTTTGGGTTTAAATCACAACTAAACAACACAAGCATATAACAGAAGCAAAATATGATCAAGTAGCATATTCTACTGCAAAAAAGAAACTTTTCGATTTGACATACACTCCTTGTTCAGGGAGTTATGAGATGAGGCGTATGGTTCCATTTCTGATCTCCAGCAACAGATCTTAACAAAAAATACAGGACTTTTTTTACATGATTTAAGATGCGTTGGACACATGGAGCTTGACCTATGTTTTTGTAGACGTCGGCACTCATTGGGTGGCGTGGTCAGTGTCACACGGGTTGCCTTTACTTCCCAATAAATGTCCTGGTGCTCGTTGTAGGCCGGGTTGACTTGGGAGCAAAGGTCAATTCTGGACATTAAAATCTGCCCCGATGACCACCGAGCCGTCAGGTATGCATCTAGCTACTGTGCTACCACATCTCCCTGGGAGCTGATCTAATCCTTCTTCTTCAGCGTTCATCCGAAATATTTCTTGGACATAATTGCGTTATGCCTGTTTACAGCAAAGCTGTGATATTTGCACCTTTCGGCTGACACATCCGACTTCTGCAGGGATTTGCTGACCGGGTTAACCTTCCCGGATGTTCGATCTGATATTTAGAAAACACATTTGTTCAGGTCCCGCTCAACTGTTGATTTATAGATTAGTTAAATTGGTGTTTATTTTCTTCTTGTGAAACTTGTGAACTGCTTGTTTTGCTTCCTGAGTTCTAGGCGTTTCTGGTTTGGCGTCGATTTCATCTTTATAGCGGTATTCATGTCTGGTCAGGGTCGTGTACTTGTAGGGCCTGGTCCCTGGGAACTAATCTTGTTGGGTTTAAATACTTTTGTTTCAGTATGGGACATCCGTCACAGTTGCAAGAATGGTTGTGTGTCATTTCTACCTGTCTCGGGTGATAACTGTGCACAACTTCAACTGCAGTCATAAATGCACCGCTGTGAGTGTACAGTTGTGACCTTCTTACGCAAACTTCTTTCCAACATGGCAAAGGAAAACAATCCCAGCTTTGTGGATTTGAGCTCAGAATTACTGGCCTGGCAGACAAGTTATTATATCATTATACTGCTGACCTCGCTTCACGGGTCACGGATTGTGAGAATTTGTATACATTTTTTTTTGCCCTGGCCACACGGAAGTGCAGGGGAATGAACAGGATGATAGGCTGGCAGGGAATGCACCTCTTAGTGGTCGATTACCTATGGACAAGGGAGAGGTGGTCAGGCACCTGTGGGACCAGGTGGAGGAGCGGATTGAGAACCTGTGCGTGGAAAGGATGAGAATGCTGGGGATTGGCAAGGGTTCTGGTAGAATCTCAAAACTGAGAGGGAAGAGAAGGAGAACTTTGAATCAGATAGCGGTGGGAATGATTAGTAGTGTGACTCTTCGCTGGCTGTTGAACGAGGGGACGGAGCACACCTGAGTGCAGTGATGTCAAAGTATGAATGACCTATGTATTCTGTGATATCTTTACAACCAAGCCTAGAGTACTGAAGTATAAATGATTTGTGTATCCTGAATTAACTTAATGACCAAGCACAAAAGAGACAACTATGAATGACTTGTGTATCCTGTGATACTATACAACCGGGTCAAGAAAAGACAATTATGAATGCCCTGTGTATCCTGTGATAACTAACCAAGCACAGAAGAGACAACTATGAATGACCTGTGTATCTTGTGATATCTCTACAATCTTAGTAGTGAATCTGCAATTACTGTGGAAATAAATACTCTATATTCGAACAGTCTCTGTAACTTTGTGTACTATGTCAGAACAGAATTCATCCATTCACTTCCTATGATATACCACTCTGCAGTACTCACTTGACGAAATGCAGCAAAATATTCCGGGCAATAAATCAAGCAACCTTTTGATTACTGCTTCATTGTTTAAAGGAACGTATTAGTTAACTTAGTGTGCATATCCTTTACAGGATGTAGCAGTCAACGCCAGCATTTTTCGACTGTAATTCCTGGACAAGTTTATTTTCAGTAGTTTGTCATTGGTTTCTGAATGACCGGCACTCATACCATTGTAGGGAAACCAATGGCTGAATGGATAAGAGTGCTTATTCTTAAAAATCCAGTGTGGTGATGCTGAGGTAGTGGGTTCAACCCCTACACCAGTCATTTGGACTAATTTGTTGATTTCTCGACCTTGACTTGGGGACAAAAATTACAAGCACCTCTGAAGTTGGGAGTGGGTTTGCCTGATGGTGAGGAACGCTGGTAATAGGGAAAGCTAATCCTCACGCAAAAATCAGTCAAGTGCACTTGAAGTATGTTCTATGCTTGACTTCAAAGCTAGTGAACGCAAACATTTTTTATTTTTTTAAATTGAATGTCTATATAGCAATGACTATAACTTTTATGACAAGCAGGATGTGTTTAAGAGATCTGTTCTCAGAAGTTCACCAAGAAACTCCCGCTGTGGTATGTAGCAGGCAATCAACATCAAGTTAATAGAAACATTGTTACTAAATTAATGATCAGCATATCCGGTCACCAAAGTACACAGATATATGACTCAAATAAGCATTTACATAGAGGATACATTCACAAGAAATCGCCCCATAGGATGTTCACTGAATGATCCATTACTCTCACTAAATTAATGATTGCCATATCTGGTCACTAAAACATACAGACATACGACTTAACAATTTATATACTGGATACATTCACAAGAAATGGCTTCATGGGATGTTCACAAATACTAAAATGTTAATTGTGCACTGGTCCGGGAGTTACTGTACAATTCTCTGAACAGCGACTTGACTACAAGCAGCACATGTAATCAATAAAACATCCAGGTAGTCCCCTAGCAGCTACAGCCACTGGGATGTGAAGTGTTAGGTGGTTACATAGTCTAGACCACGGCATGTGAGATTGGGAGACCGTTTCTCTTCCTCATCACTGTTAATCGGAAAACATTCTGAAAATTGTCTGGTGCCTTAGGCTGGATCTATTCCAGAACTGTACTGGTCGGACAAAATAATCCTATGTTAGCTGGAGATTGAACCCTGACCATTGTCCAGGCAGGCAAGAACACAAACCATTATGCCGAGGCATACATGTCTGAAATAAGGGTGTACGAGTTTAATGCCCACGATGCCTTCATGAGAACAATGTCATGGTGGATGTTTACTGGATAATCCATTAGTTTCACTGGGAATCTTTGTCTGTCTGGAATCACTTGATAAATAATACAGAATCAGCAAATCACTGAAGCATGCACATTTGACTTAAAAACATGAGTTTATATGCTGATCAAAATGGATTCACCACAAGTGTTTCCTGGCGGATCTTCACTGGACAACCCATTACTATCACTGGTTCCGCTCTGGTCTGGGAGTTATTTCATAAAAAACAAACACACATGTATTGATTGGCGCTCACAGAAGTAGAAGAAGGAAGTAGAGACAAGAGGCCGCACTAGACAACATAACAAATGAAAGCTATAGTTACCAACCAGGGTTTGAACCTGTCAATTCCAAATGACGACAACGCCTTGATGAAGCAACAAGTGTACTTTGACACATGACCTCACGGGCTTCCCCAATTGATATTTCTGTGTAACACGTGTACAACATTGGAATCGACCAATCATTTCTCTTGTTTAAAGTGGTGTCTAATTATTCATCATCAAAGTATGCTTGTTCCTGCAGCGAGGCATTGTCATTTGGAGGTGACAGGTTCGAATCCTGGTTGCTAACTATAGCTTTCAATTTGTATATTGTCTAGTACGTCCTCTAGTCTCTACTTCCTTCTTCTATTTCTATGAGCGCAAAACAATACATGTGTGTGTGTGTTTATGGACTGTCTTAGTGGCCTCAAAGGTTCCCCAATTGACATGTCATAATAATGATGTGAACAGAAACAGCGGATCCTCCAGTCACAGAATCACGCGCGTCTAAAACAACGAGCATGTTGAACAGCCAGGCTGCATTCATGAGATTTGTTTCACAGAGTGTGTTCAATGGATAATCTGCAACTGTCACTGATGAAAAAACCATCGCAGGTTCAGGTAATTTACACTGATCATGTTTAGTGGTAGAGCCATCGACATTAATTTCATGTGATAATCCTGTAGATCACGCAAGTAATGACTTTATGTGATAATCATTTAGGTCACGCAAGTAATGACTTCAGGTAATAATCCTTTAGACCACACAGGTTAAGACTTCATGTGATAATCCTTTAGGCCACACAGGTTAAAACTTCATGTGATAATCCTTCAGATCACACAGGTTAAGACTTCATATGATAATCCTTCAGATCACCCAAGTAATGACTTTATGTGATAATCCTTCAAATAACACAAGCGAAGACAATGTGATAATCATTAAGATCACTCAAGTAATTACCTGATGTGATAATCCTTCAAACCTAATAAGCAATGACTCCACGTGATACGCCTTCAGATCACATAATTAATCAATTCATGTGATAATCCTTCAGATCACATAAGTAATGTCAGAACCGCAAAGTTACATATACTCTTTAGTGACCCCAGGCAGTGTACCATTACGAATGCTAGATGACCTGTCACTGGTCAGGTGGCTAAAGGATGGTCTCTGACTGGCCAGCAATGACGTCATCGAGCCTGACGTCAAGGCCAAACCTTCATGCGCTGGTCTCTGATTGGCTGGGTGCCGGAGCAGGAACATGGGATCCAGCCGAGCATAAACTAGCAGCCAGACCCGGCAGGTGGCTGTTTGAGCTGGATGGCAGATTGGATGCGGAATGTGGTGGGATGCCACTCAACAGCTGGTGATTGACAAGCGAATTCAGGTTGATGGTTCCTCCGGTGCTGGTCATGACAGTTCCAGCCCCGCCTCCAAATGTAGCCATGCTATTAGGGGTGCTCTGAATTCCCAGCCCGATGTTGTTCAGCATCAGGTTGCCGCCGCTGCCACTGTTGTTGTTGATCAAGTTACTGCCGATGATGCTGTTGCAGCCGGTGTTTGTGCTGCTGGTCATGGTGCCTCCGTTGCTGCTGGCTCCAGGATTCATTCCACCATTGCCTAGAGCAGTGGTGGAGGGCACAAGACTAGAATGGTAAGCATGGTGGATGATGGCTGGCCTTTGCCGCTGATTGGCCGGCAGGGAGAGGGCGTGGCCATGCCCAGGTGCTGGACCAATCCCGGCATTTTTAGAGATACCTAACAGTCTTGGTGGTTGATAAGGTGGAGGTGGATAGTCTTCTAGCACGTAAGGAACATTTCTTTGGTTGGTGACATCTTTGGGCTGGGTGAGGTGGGCATGATGTGGGTGGTGAGAATGGCCATGCCCAAGCAGATGTGGGTGTGGGTAATGCCCCAGCACTGCATGAGGAGCTCTGATCTGCCTGACATGCAACCCACCATTTGCCAGCCCTGTGTTAATACTCTCATAGCTTCGCCTTTCGGGAATCACTTCGTAGTAATTCTCTGAACTGCTCTGACTGTACTCCACCTGCTCCCTGTCAGACAGCGAAGGATTCACATAAAATATATCATCCTGCGTCATGGTGGCCTGGGATGAAGTCACAGAGCTCCCTTTGTTCTTGGCAGCATTTTTCAACCCCATAAACCAGAGGCCGAAAAACACGGCTGCCAGGATCAACCCCAGCCCAGCAATGATGCCCAGGGAGATGGACAAATATCTGTACACATCCTCGTTGGAGGAAGACTCCTGGTTGTTTTCCAGGTGTCCAACATAGGAGTTCCACCCAGATGATGGGGCTAGCGGGTCGTCTTCACACTCCCCGTAAAAACCTGAAAAGAAACAAACGACAAATCATTCTCATGTTATTTAGAAATCACATCAGTACTGGTTAGAAATAAAAGTAAAGTCATCTCACGGCACATACTGCCATAGTGTAGTTTTCATAATCATCATCATCTAGTGCCTTGCCAATAAGTGTGGGCGGTCATGTTTCGCCATCTCACACGATCACCAGAGTTGTGGATTAGCTCTGTGTTCTTCTCCCGACCACGCCACGTGGTCAAACCAAGCAGGTATTTACTTCTGTCGTCCCCTGGTTCTCTTCCCCTCAATCTTGCCAGTCATCACCAAGTTCTAGGGCAGTCTTAGGGCAACATATATACAAGGTCACAGCATAACAAGGTGAAGTGACCATCTCTCTTTCTCCCTGACTTTGTTAGTATAATTTTCATAATTTCTTCTGGGCAAGAGGCTGAAGACTGTTGACAATGAAGAACCAAAACCCATGGAGGCAACATGACCAACCCAGGCTTAATCCCAGCCAGGCCATGCCAATCGTGCAGTGCTGAATCATGACCTGGTAACATCCTGATATAAAAAAGTCGCTTAAAAGTCGAAAGAATCGACTTTATTGCACCAGGTTTTATCCCATATTGCTCGGTCTCTTTCCATAGGGCGGCCTACCGAAATTGTCACACAAAGCACGAACTCCATAGCTCCAGTGACGACCCAAGGAGTCACAAAGAAAAAAGCATATTTGAACCAAACGATGTAGCCTGGAATCGAACCCCCAACCTATGGAGCATGAGGCAGACTATCCTGATATGCCTCTCTGTAGATGTGAAGATTCTGTAATGACCTTGCACATCCTGCGGGATTCTGAGCTGGGAGAAGTGAGGGAGAGTTCTGCAACACAAGCCATGTGAAGGTGGTAGTTTATCACAGACCAGGACAGGAGGAAAGTCTGTATGAACCTTACTGGTTCAACTGACCTGATTCTCAATGCATTAGACCTTTTAACTCTTGCCCACCGGGGGATTCAGCAACCAGTTCTAGTTTCATTTCATCTGGTTCCCCTTGTACCTTGCGGTGTCGAGGTGAAGCATAAACAGCGGGAGAGTGCTTATTTATGGGCTTCATATATCGAGATTCCCATGGACTAATTCTAGTAATAAATGACTGCAGAGTGCTCGTTTATGGGCTTCATGTATCGAGATTCCCATGGACTAATTCTAGCAAACTGTTTCAATTACTTGGATTGGGTTGACCCAGGGCTATCAAAGAAATATCCCGTCAATTCTGACAACTGAACCTGAACCTCTGTCTTGGTAAGAAAGTACAGTAACCACTTTGCCACCGCATATATTAAGTATATATGGGTCTCACAATGAATGAGACCAAGCCATATGGAATAAAACATGGTGCAATGAAATCCTCTAGCCCCGGGAAGGTTAACCCGGTCAACAAATGCCCGCAGAAGTCGGATGTGTCAGCCTAACGGCGCAAGAACGCAGCTCTGCTGTAGACAGGCACAACGCAATCACATCCAAAAAAAAACTCCGGATGAACGCAGAAGAAGAAGAAATCCTCTAGCTTTCAAATCCTTATGAAACTTTTAAAATATCACTGTTACTGCTAGTTATAATAGCAATGTGGTTTTGAAAACCTTGAAATAAATTAAGCATTAACCTTGAGCCCTACTTAAAATTCAAAACAATGTTTTCCCTGTAGTGAATTTGATTAATGAAGACACAAACAAAAGACTGCACTATTTATTGCATGACATATTTCACCGCATCTCACAACATAAACTAAAGCAATAAGATAAATGCTTCAAGCTGAAATATACAATGTTCACATAGTAATTTGAATGGTCTACCACAGTCATTTTAAACTGACTATCATGTCTTTTTGTGTGCACAAAGTTGGCTTTTATAAATGAATGACAAATGCCTCAGTTGGCTTTAACATGCAACCATTTTGAGTGGTGATTTAAAACTCCAGCAGCAAATTATCACATTTTACAACAATCAAACATCATCACTGAAGGAAGTGTACATTAGAAAATACTAAATAACATCTATCAGCTAACGCTGTAGTGAAGTTATTGCAAACGCGATTCGTAATCCCGCATACTGCGTTGGAAACACAGCCGAACAATGCTGGAGTTGACTGCGATGTCCTGTAAAAGGACATGCAACTAAAAAATAACATCTATCAGTATGTACAGCCAACTCAACTCACCTGTAATATTGAAGACGTAGTTCAGGTTCAGCGCTCCTTCGTGCTCACAATGGCTCAGGGCGAAGAACCAGGTCCTGGGCACTGAGGACCTGAAAATCCTCTCCCCCAGGCACACATAGAAGTCTTCACCTTTCTCATTCCACTGTGTGCAGCCGCTGGAATCATTGGTGATCCTTAGAGGGATGACCTGCATTCGGAAATGAAATTAAGATATAACCTGGTCACTACAAACATGAACACAGTATACCACTACAAACATGAGCACAGTACACCACTACAAACACAGTACACTGCTACAAACATGAACACAGTACACTGCTACAAACATGAACACAGTACACTGCTACAAACATGAACACAGTACACTGCTACAAACATGAACACAGTACACTGCTACAAACATGAACACAGTACACTGCTACAAACATGAACACAGTACACTGCTACAAACATGAACACAGTACACTGCTACAAACATGAACACAGTACACTGTTACAAACATGAACACAGTCCATCCATCATGTGCCATGCCGGTAAGCGTGGGCGGTCATGTTCTGCCATCTCACTCGATCACCAGAGTCGTGGATCAGCTCCGTGTTTCTGTCTCGACCATGCCACAAGGCCAAGCCATCCAGGTACTTGCTTCTAGGTCTTCCCCTTGGTCTGTTCCCCTCGAACAGACCACACTGCTACAAACATTAACACAGTACACTGCTACAAACACGAACACAGTACACTGCTACAAACATGAACACAGTACACTGCTACAAACATTAACACAGTACACTGCTACAAACATGAACACAGTACACTGCTACAAACATTAACACAGTACACTGCTACAAACATGAACACAGTACACCACTACAAACATGAACACAGTACACCACCACTACAAACATGAACACAGTACACCGCTACAAACATGAACACAGTACACTGCTACAAACATGAACACAGTATACTGCTACAAACATGAACACAGTATACAACCGTGATGCTCATGTATTGCAGGGTCTCAGAAAGGAAGCACAATTAGCTTGCTTTGAACTCAAGCGTAGTCCATACATGAGCTGCATCTACTATCAGGCGAACTCACTCCGACTTCTGAGACACTTATAATTTATGAGAAAATGAAAACAAAAACCTAAAATGTATCACTGCATCACTGCCAAACTAACTGTGTATATATATATATACGTTGGGAGGTGCTTACCAAACCCGACACCCCATATTGTGCCAACGGCATTGGGCGGAAGAGTGCAATTGGGAGGGTACAAGCCTTATCGTGGTGTGAGGAAATGCAACCTGAAGACTAAATGTCATGGCAGGGCAGACCAGGCCCTAAGCCTTGGTTGGTAACTGGTCTAGGATCGAAGCTCCGACAGGCGGACAGTTAGAGCATTGCTTTGCTGATCCAGCAGCTTCTGCAGCTTGTCTTGTTCCAGACGTATTGGCGACATCTTTCCGCTGGAGTAAACTACACAGGCCGAGAGAGAGATCATACTGCATGGGCAACACATGGTCTCTAAATTCAGCCCAGGCTTTGTGTTATGGAGAGATAACCCCATTTTACAAGACAGCAAGGTGTCAATCAGTCAGTCATTACAACCCTCTCTTTATCTCTCTCTGAACATACTTCTTCTTCTTCTGCGTTCATCCAGAGTTTTTTTTCCAGACGTGACCGCGTTGTGCCTGAACATACAATTCCCATCCAAAAATCACTACATATTCACCGAAACGCTTTTCCAGATTGTAGTTTCTTCATGGTTATTCTAATAACGCTCGCATCACATTAGCAAATCCTGTCTTTTTACTACTGCATCTAATACCACCAAGTAAATATGCACCAGTAACAATCAATTAAGAAAGAAGTATAATTATAAAGATAATTTATTAAAAAAAGATAATCGCTTGCACTTCCTCAGTTAAGAAAAAAGGCCAGCAATCAACGTAGTTTAATTAAAATCACAAGAAACAAGAATTTCATATTTGATAATTAAAAAGACATGAAAAAATCCCTGGCACTTGATAATTATAAATGTAAGAAGAAATGATGTGTAACAATTTTAGCGTATTCTCTGACAAATAAGGTATGTGAAGTGATTTTTTGAGGAAATGACATTGCAGGGGGAAAATTGTCACAGGAAGGAAAATAAAATACGAGTGAGAAAATTGTCAGGGCCAACTTGACACGTACAGCCATATGAGCGCTTAACTGTCCCAGAGATGTGTTATTCAAATAATAAAACTGTCGATCTGATAGATTGCTGTGAGGGGGGTGGGGTGTCTTCATTGTGAGGGGGTCTACACTATGAGGGGGTCTTCACTGTGAGGGGGTCTTTGCTGTGAGGGCGTCAAGCTGTGAGAGGGTCTTCATTGTGAGGGGGTCTTCATTGTGAGGAGTTCAAGCTGTGAGGGAGTCAAGCTGCCTGCCATGTGCTTGTAGGTTATGAGTTTGATTTCGGAGGCTGCATTGCTCAAATTCTAAATGCAATTTCTCAGAGACCAGTCATGGCTGGAGTGACCGAGTGTGTGATTTGTGCAGTGGCCTCAACAGATGGCCTGCTATTCATGAAGAGAGATTGAGCCAGATAGGTTAAAACCTGGTGCAATGAACTCGCCTTTAGTTATATTTATCATGCTACGAACATAAATTTCAGACCAACTAAGATCAGGTGAGATAATGTTGTCACCATCATCCAGGCCCACTTTATTTCCCAGAAAATAACTGAGTACCCACTTTATGATGCTGTGTCAACCGCGGGGCCGTGTGGCCACATGAAATAACCCGTGGCAGTAAGGAGGGATTTGAAAATGACAGAATGGATACAAGACAAAGCTGTCAGCAACAGATGAAATGTGTTGGCCAAATAAAGTGTAACAAATTCAGACTTGTTCATGGCTGTGTGCAACAAAATCTAGAACATAGTGGGTAGCTCCTGAAGCTAGTATATATCCATGGTAACACTGTGGCTACTGCACTCACACATCCATGGTAGCACTGTGGCTACTTCACTCACACATCCACAGTAGCACTGTGGCTACTGCACTCACAATCCACGGTAACACTGTGGTTACTGTTACTGCACTCACACATCCACGGTAACACTGGTTACTGCACTCACACATCCACGGTAACACTGGTTACTGCACTCACACATCCATGGTAGCACTGTGGCTACTGCACTCACACATCCATGGTAGCACTGTGGCTACTACACTCACACATCCATGGTAGCACTGTAGCTACTGCACTCACACATCCATGGTAGCACTGTGACTACTGCACTCACACATCCATGGTAGCACTGTGGCTACTGCACTCACACATCCATGGTAACACTGAGGCTACTGCACTCACACATCCATGGTAACACTGAGGTTACTGCACTCACACATCCATGGTAACACTGTGGCTACTGCACTCACACATCCATGGTAACACTGAGGCTACTGCACTCACACATCCATGGTAGCACTGTAGCTACTGCGCTCACACATCCATGGTAGCACTGTAGCTACTGCACTCACACATCCATAGTAGCACTGTGGCTACTGCGCTCACACATCCATGGTAGCACTGTGGCTACTGCACTCACACATCCATGGTAGCACTGTGACTACTGCACTCACACATCCATGGTAGCACTGTGGCTACTGCACTCACACATCCATGGTAACACTGAGGCTACTGCACTCACACATCCATGGTAGCACTGGCTACTGCACTCACACATACATGGTAACACTGTGGCTACTGCACTCACACATCCATGGTAGCACTGGCTACTGCACTCACACATACATGGTAACACTGTGGCTACTGCACTCACACATCCATGGTAACACTGTGGTTACTGCACTCACACATCCACGGTAGCACTGTGGCTAATACACTCACACATCCATGGTAGCACTGTGGCTACTGCACTGACACATCCATGGTAGCACTGTGGCTACTGCACTGACACATCCATGGTAGCACTGTGGCTACTGCACTCACACATCCATGGTAGTACTGTGGTTACTGCACTCACACATCCATGGTAGCACTGTGGTTACTGCACTCACACATTCATTGTAGCACTGTGGCTACTGCACTGACCCACCCATCATAGAAATGTGACTAGTGCACTGACCCGCCATTGTAGAAGTGTGACTGGTGTAGTGACCCACCCATTAAAGGTGTGAATAGTGGAATAGTGCACTGACCCACCCATCATAAAAGTGTGACTAATGCACTGACCCACCCATCATAGAAATGTGACTAGTGCACTAACCCACCCATCATAGAAATGTGACTAGTGCACTGACCCATCCATCAAAGAAGTGTGACTAGTGCACTGATCCACCATTGTAGAAGTGTGACTGGTGCACTGACCCACCATTGTAGAAGTGTGATTAGTGCACTGACCCATCCATCAAAGAAGTGTGACTACCGCACTGATCCACCCATCAAAGAAGTGTGACTAGTGCACTGATCCACCATTGTAGAAGTGTGACTAGTGCACTGATCCACCATTGTAGAAGTGTGACTAGTGCAATGACCCACCTATCATAGAAGTGTGACTAGTGCAATGACCCACCTATCATAGAAGTGTGACTAGTGCACTGACCCATCCATCAAAAAAGTGTGACTAGTGCACTGACCCATCCATCAAAGAAGTGTGACTAGTGCACTGACCCATCCATCAAAGAAGTGTGACTAGTGCACTGACCCACCCATCAAAGAAGTGTGACTAGTGCACTGACACACCCATCAAAGAAGTGTGACTAGTGCACTGACACACCCATCAAAGAAGTGTGACTAGTACACTGACACATCATTGTAGAAGTGTAACTAGTGCACTGACCCATCATTGTAGAAGTGTGACTAGTGCACTGACCCATCATTGTAGAAGTGTGACTAGTGCACTGACCCATCATTGTAGAAGTGTGACTAGTGCACTGGCCCATCATTGTAGAAGTGTGACTAGTGCACTGACCCATCCATCAAAGAAGTGTGACAAAGTGCACTGACCTATCCATCATAGAAGTGTGACAAAGTGCACTGACCTATCCATCATAGAAGTGTGAATAGTGCACTGACCTATCCATCAAAGAAGTGTGACTAGTGCACTGATCCACCATTGTAGAAGTGTGACTAGTGCACTGACCCACCATTGTAGAAGTGTGATTAGTGCATTGACCCATCCATCAAAGAAGTGTGACTAGTGCACTGACCTATCCATCATATATATGTCAATAGTGCACTGACACACCCATCATAGAAGTATGTATGACTGGTGCACTGACCCACCTATCAAAGAAGTGTAACTAGTGCACTGACCCACCATTGTAGAAGTGTGACTAGTGCACTGACCCACCATTGTAGAAGTGACTGGTGCACTGACCCACCCATCAAAGAAGTGTAACTAGTGCACTGACCCACCATTGTAGAAGTGTGACTAGTGCACTGACCCACCATTGTAGAAGTGTGACTGGTGCACTGACCCACACATAAAACAAGTGTGACTAGTGCACTGACCTATCTATCATAGAAGGTGACTTGTGCACAAACACACCCATCATAGAAGTATGTATGACTGGTGCACTGACCCACCCATCAAAGAAGTGTGACTAGTGCACTGACCCACCATTGTAGAAGTGTGACAAGTGCACTGACCTATCCATCATAGAAGGTGACTTGTGCACAAACACACCCATCATAGAAGTATGTATGACTGGTGCACTGACCCACCCATCAAAGAAGTGTGACTAGTGCACTGACCCACCATTGTAGAAGTGTGACTAGTGCACTGACCTATTCATCATAGAAGGCGACTTGTGCACAAACACACCCATCATAGAAGTGTGACTAGTGCACTGACCCACCATTGTAGAAGTGTGACTGGTGCACTGACCCACCATTGTAGAAGTGTGACTGGTGCACTGACCCACCATTGTAGAAGTGTGACTGGTGCACTGACCCACCATTGTAGAAGTGTGACTGGTGCACTGACCCACCCATCAAAGAAGTGTGACTAGTGCACTGACCCACCATTGTAGAAGTGTGACTGGTGCACTGACCCACCCATCAAAGAAGTGTAACTAGTGCACTCACCCACCATTGTAGAAGTGTGACTAGTGCACTGACCCACCCATCAAAGAAGTGTGACTAGTGCAGTGACCAATCTATTATTATAAGTATTATATAGTACCATGATTAATCAGTGCACACTCGTGATAGAACTGAAGTTTTTGTTTGTTTAACAATGTCAAACAACTGAACGTAAAATTAGCTAATAAATTAACCGGTTGTCGGGTTAATCATACTGCAAAGGTCATGCAACATTAATAACAATAGTTATGTTTTAAGCTGCCCAATGGGTAAAATTAATTCTCGCGCAAAATAGTTCGATTCGCGACCACTACGTAAAGCCCAACCTTGCTCTGCTCTAACTGTCGGACTTCAGTTGTTTGCGCATCGCACATTTTCATGAAACAAAAACCTGACAGTACGCACACGGTGCAAATGTCAGCAGGCTTCCAGAACAGGAATCTCCTAATGTCAATACAGCCATCACTAGTCGTCCGTGCTTACATCATTCTGCTAGATGTCGTGGGAATGCCGGCCCGGCACATATTTCCTGTCGATTCTGCTAACTCGACACCGGGAAGCTTGTATCTAGTGCCCTGGGTATTTCCCTGTTGCCCTTTAAGAATAAGTTGTTGCATGCGTGGCTACAGCAACTGCTCCCCGAGGTGCTCTTATGAACAGAAACACCGTAACAACCTGGTTCTTTACGGCCTCGTGGGTTATAGAAACTGCTTAGTGGAAAGGTTAAAGTTCGATCCGAGTAGCTACTATGCTGTACAATAAACAACAACAAACAACTTATACGACCAACAAATTGGATACTGGCAAAACTGATTGGCACTCATACACGAGAGCAGCGGTAGCATTGTGGTGTCTGGTGAATGAAGCGTACTGGAAAATATCATCATTATGTATCATGCCAATAAGCGTGAACGGCCATATCGCACGGTCACGTGATATTTGGATCATGCCTGCTCTTGTTCCCATTAAGGTCACGTGATCGGCCATTCAGGTACTTAACCCTTTGTCCTTCCTCTTGTCTCATTCAAGGAAGCAGATATAAGTATCTCCATTTACGAAAGAAGACGAACAAGATACAAAATAAGGATCCTGGACTATAACGAAATCGCTACAGTCGACGGTTGAACAGGGCCATTCTTCTAAAGAATTGGAATTAGAATTGTCTCAACCATCGTGCTTGCCAGCTGTCACTAAGTTGTCCAGTGTCGTCTCCTCACAATGTGTCCAAAATATCTTAAACAGTGTACGTCTAATTTCTCTAATCAATTTCACGGTCTTCATTTAGTTTCTTGAAGAACTTTCTCATTTGTTTTTATGTCAGTCCATGGTATTCTGTGCATTTTACTCACAAACCACATTTCCATGAGATCTCAGTTTGTCTCCGTATTGTCCATGATTTACACGCTTACAACTGTATAGTTTCTATAAAGCTCTTTAGTACTTTTCTTTCTTACTGCAACTGGCAGATGTTGTATTGGTAAGGATGTTTTCCATCTGGCAAAAGGCTATGTTTGCCACGGCGATTTTGACTAATTTATGCAAGATCTCAGATTGTCATAAGATTGTTCCAAGATAGTTGAGCTGATTAACCTGTTAGAGAAAGAGAAAATGAGACCGAGAGAGAAAGCAAGAGACGAAGAGAGAGACCGCAAAAGAGAGAGAGAGACAGCAAAAGAGAGAGAGAAAGCTAGTGTGAGAGAGAGAAAGCTAGTGAGAGAGAGAGAGAGAGAGAGAGAGAGAGAGAGAGAGAGAGAGAGAGAGAGAGAGAGAGAGAGAGAGAGCAAGAAACAGAGAGAAAGAGAAAACAAGACAAAGAGAGGGAGAAAGCAAGGGAGATAGAGAGAAAGTGAGAGAGCGAGAGAAAGCAAAAAAAGACAGAAAGCTAGTGAAAGAGAGAGAAAACGAGTGAGAGACAGCAAGAAATAGAGAGAAAGAGAAGACGAGAGAGAGAGAGAGAGAGAGAGAGAGAAGAGAGAGAGAGAGAGAGAGAGAGAGAGAGAGAGAGAGAGAGAGAGAAAAAAAGTGACAAAGAGAGAGAAAAAAAAAAAGTGACAGCGACAGAGAAAAGTGACACAGAGGGATAACAAGTGAGAGAGAGAGGGGGGAGAGGGAGGGAGAGAGCGACAGAGAAAGCAGGAAAGAGAAAGAAAAAGCGAGGAGAAAGTGATAGAGAAAGAAAGGGAGACAGACAAACAGAACTCACCTGGTTATTATCAGCTGGGAGGACGGCTAACCGCTGCTCGCAGGTCATGGATGAGCGCAGCTGCTTCACCTGGTCATCGTAATAGATGAGCAGGTTGGCACAGCACTCCTTGATTGGGTACATGATCTGGTACTGGATCTTGGCATAGTCTCGCTGGAAGGCTTTGTGCACGATATATCCATACCAGCTGGAGAAGACAAGTTTTTTTTTAATTCGAATATCCTTTACAGGACATCGCTGTCAACAGCAGCATCTTTCAGCTGTCTGTTGATTTCTTGGCAAGATTACGCTCAGTAGTTTGCCATTGCTTTCTGAGCGGCCGGCTCAGTTATCCCGCAAGTCACCAGCGGGGGACGAACCGCTCCCAGTTCTCGCCCGCTACGAGACTCTGCGTGATAAACGGGATTACGGAGAAAGTCTTGTAATCCCTCGGCCAGAGAGACCGGCGGAGAAGACAAGTGGATAAGTATAATACCATATCTCGTGTATCCAACCATATCTTGTTTATCACATCTCATTTATTCTACCATATGATTGTATGGCACCATATCTTACTATATGACGTGTTTAACACCCTGCCCCATATCTCATTTACCACAACATATCTAGTTTAACCCACCATATCTTGTTTACCCCACAATATCCTATGTATCCCACCATATCTAATGACTAATGCATTCATTCTACCATATCTAATGCATTCCACCATATCAAATGTATCCCACCATAACTCATGTATCACACCATATCTTGATTAGCCCACTATATCTCATTATCCCACCATATTCAAATATCCCACCATATCTTGTTTAGCCCACCATATCCTGAATATCCCACCATATCTCATGCATTACACCATATCCCATATATCCCACCATAACTCATATATCACACCATATCTTATGTATTCTACTATGTCTTGTTTAACCCACCACATCCAGTGTATCCCATTTTATCCTACCATATCTTGTTTACTAACTTCCCATAACAACCCATGAAAGACTTAATTGTGTATCAAATGTGATTTATATATTTATATAAGTACATGATGATGATCAAGACGATTATTTTGGGCAAGATGAAGATAATAATAATAATAATAAGGATTAGGATTGTGGTTATAATGATTCTAAAGAAGATAATAATAATAGTAATAATAATGACAATGATGATGAGATATTGAAAATACTGATGATAGTACTTATAAGGACAATGATAATAACAGTTTACAAATAATAATATGATATGATAAAATAGATGATGATGTGATATTGAAGATACTGATGACAGTACAAATAAGGATAAGGATGGTCGTTATATTAATGACGCTGAAGATGAAGATAATGGTGATATTAATAATAATGATGACGAATATCATGGACAATATGTAGATAAAGACGAAAGTAATAACAAGGATGCTGGAGGCCATCATGGCAGAATGGATAAGAGTGCTTGTTCTTAAACATCCGGTGTGCTGATGCTGAGTTAGCGGATTCAACCCCTACACCGGTCAGTTGGACTAAAATGTTGACTTCTGGTCCTTGACTTGGGAATGTAAATTACAAGTAACTCAGAAGTCAGAGTGGGTTCGCTTGATGGCGAGGGACACTGGTAATAGGGAAGGCTTTCCACAAAATCAGTCCCAAAATATCAGTTCAGTGTACTACAGTAGTAGCACGCACATGGACTGCGTTTGAGTTCAAAGACAGTGAATTAAAAAAAAAAGGATCGATGATGCTAAAACTGAAGATAATTATAACTGATATTAATAAATAGGATGATGGCGTCTACAATAATCTTGATGATGATGCTAAAGATGAAGATACTAATAATAATAATTAGGATGAGGATGATGATGGTCCTGAAGGAAAGATTACTATGACAGGAACATTAAGGATGATAATGATGTTGCCTCTAGGAGTGAAGATAATGATAGAGTTAATTATACTCACTTCCGCTGTGTGTACACACGTCCTTTAACAGTACACACCCCCTGGGAGGAGTCGGAGGTTGTGATGGAATTACTCTGTGCTCCAACCAACAGCATCATCACCCTCAGCAGTAAAGAGAAGAAGGCCAGCTTGGGACGACCTCTGTGTCCCATAATGAACAGTTGTAATCTCAACACCAGCTACCTGGTCAAAGTGTCAGCTTTCACCAGCACATCTGAAAGAGACAGAGCAGAAGCTTCCATTAAGATGGCTTCCTTTACCAGGAATCTGAGGCAGGAACTGAACGATAAATGCATGCTTAAATTTTCTGAAGCTGCCTGCATACACTTTCGGAAACAGCCACCATGAACGCAGAAATGGGGTGACAGGATAGTGCCCCTTCCCCTAGCCTAAGGGAGCAAGGTGGAGTACCTGCTTAGACCCCACCCACACCGGCATTAGGGTTACGTGAAGCCATGGGCGCAGGTGGCTGATGAAGCTGAAGAGCAGCCTACAGATAGTTGTATATTAAGGTCTAAAATTTCACAACAGTAGGAGAGGACGTCTTATAGGAGATGAATGGCTACGGTCATCGACCAGTATGGTCATTTCTAAGAAGGAAAGCAATGGCAAACTACTTTCTTTACAGATGCCAAGAATATAATGTTTCGTCAATTATCCACAACTCTGAGATTGTGTGAGATGGCAAAAACACGACCACCCACGATTATCGGCATGGCAAATGATAATGATGTAAGAAGAAAGACATGGTGGTAACATGTGGCTGTACTTTTAAGTAGTATCAATACAGTGTGAGTTTTGTATTTCAGCTGAATGAGTTTTCATATGTTCGCTTTATAGCATATTCAATTCGGTTGCATGCACCTTAGCCAACGCCGTGGCAAAATGGTTGCGAATGCAATTTATAACCCTGCATACAGCGTTCGAAACACAGCTGCGGGCGATTTGGTGGCAAAACCGCCTTGCGTTGGTTTTCATCATTAAACAAATAACGCAATGACCCTAGTGTGGCGGTATATCGTCCTTCTGTCCAAATGGGAGGTCAGATTTAGCGATATATTATACATTGTTCTGTTAGGTGCCACTCAGTGACCAGGTAGTGGGTCTTTTAACAAGGCATCGCCCGCCGTCAGATGAGAAGTACAAAGCAATGTCTTCCCGTTGTGAATGTGAACAAAGTAGAGAAGCAACGGCTGCAGCAGGATATAACAATATGAAATATAAACAGTTAGGTATGTGCAGCTCCTGTCAAAAGATGAGACATACAATAGGTATATACACTTTGTCCATGTTTTTAGTATGTCACATCTGTTCGCAGGAGCGACGTGTACATATACCTGTTCATATTTCCTATTGAACAAAGTAAAGACGAAAAAAAAAAAAAAAACATTAAAGGATGTCGAATTCAACCCCAGCATTTCTTGACTGTTTGTGATTTCTTGGCAAGTTTACGTTCAGTAGTTTGTCATTGCTTTCTCAACGATCGGCATTCATACCATTTTTAAGAAAACCAACGCAAGCGTCTGCTGCCAATTCGTCCGCAGCTGTGTTTCGGGTGCCATATGCGGGATTACGGACTTCGTCTGTAACCCTTACGCCAAACAAGTAAGATTGAAAATAGAAGGAAAGAACCAGACAGAAAACAGAAAGAAAGAACAAGACAGATAATAGAAAGACAGAACAAGGCAAAAAACAGAACGGAAGAAAGACAAAGCAAGAGAAACGACGAAAGAAAGAGTAAGTAAATGCATGGATAAAAGATGGGAAAGGAATAATAAGGAATACAGACAAGAATAGACAAGAGGGAGATAAGACCAGATTAAATAAGGAAATATGAGCAGAATGTACGGACTGAAATAATAAAAATGAAGGGACAAAATAAAAAGGGGGGGGGGGGAGGGGTGGGAAAACAGTGGAAATTAAGAAACAACAACAATAACAAAACAATAATGATAACAAAACGTAGAAGAGATTACGGTAACACATAAAAAAGTGGAACTAACGAAAATAATTTAAAAAAAAAAAGAATAAAGGATGAAAGAAAAAAGGAGTGAGGGAATTTAGAAAGAGAGAATGATACAAACGAAAGGTACAGAGTGGAAATAATAAAATTTTTTAAACATAAATAAATAAATATAAACGAAAAAAAAAACCACACCATAAAATAAAACGGGAAAACAAACAAGAAGCAAAGAAAGGAAATAACCGAAAAGTTGGCGTAGAAGACACTGGAAGTACTTAAACTTAAAATACGTTTATATTAACACACTTTAAATATGTTCAAGGTGGTGCGCGCGCGCGCGTGTGTGTGTGAGCGCGTGTGAGTGCGTGCATGTAAGGTAGAGGAGAGCAGTAATAAATGTGCTAAAAGTGAGCACCTGTGTTGAGAGCCGGAAGTTGTATGGATTGGGCGTGCTAATATTCTGTTAAGAGCCAGGGAGACAGGAAACAAGAACGTGAGCAGCAGAATGCAACATGCGAGCGTGAGGAGGACACACATTAACTTGCAGCCAGTGTTTCCTCTACCCGTTCCACTTCTACCCTCGAATGACGAGGCAATTTGAGTTAGTTTTCTTTTTATTATATATTGGTATAAGCACACATTGACAAAAGCTATATGCACGCGCGCATGCACATAAACAAACAAACAAATAAACACACAGAAGAGAGAGAGAGAGAGAGAGAGAGAGAGAGAGAGAGAGAGAGAGAGAGAGAGAGAGAGAGAGAGAGAGAGGGGGGGGGGGAAAGGAGAGATTAGCATGTCCTTTGCAGAACTTCGCAACAATAACAACCGTCCGGAAAACTTCTCGGTTATAAGCAAAATGTCCTGCGTCCGATATACCCATCTGGTGGAGATCATTTGCCACATCCTACACCCATCTTCTCTTTGGCCTTCCTCTTCCTCTCTTCCCGGGCATATACCCCTCCATTATTGTTCTCTCCAAACTGTCAAGTGACCAAAATATTTCAGTGTTATTTGTTTTATATGAATTAACTTCTTTGAAGATATCTCTATTATTCTTTTCTATCAATCCAAGGTGTTCTAATTATTCTTCCATAAAACCACAACTTCGCAGCTTCTACATAATTCGTTACTTTGCCAATTGCCAATGATTCGCTTCCATACATGAGGATTAGCTCAATATAGCTCTTAACAGATTCAGTGCCAAACAAAAAGTGAGTTTAGACCAAAACAAAAATGGATGGCTGAAAATAGGATGTAAGGGTGTGTCAGTTATGACTTAAAAGTTGTTAATATGGTATCAGACATGTTGTATTAAATATCAAATTAAAGGGAGTTGCATAGGGTAAAATACTCTATTGATATTTTAACCATATTTTGATTTATAAGCCCATGGTAGTTACAGGAAATTAGAACAAGGCGATATATCAGCCAATGCCACTTAATCAGTTAAGAACTCTTTACTCAGCTCCACTGTCAAAGATAAACCTGTAGAGAATATTCTGCATCTTGTGAAGTGTTGCTTTTGTTTCAGCTATTCTCCATTTAACTTCTTTAATACATCCAGGTGAAGATTACAAACTAAATGTCTTTATGTGTCGTACAGGGGTCGTGGATACTTCACTCCTCACGTGGAGATCCATGCCTGGTCATCCATAGTAGTATGCCAGAGTGATACTAGGCTACCATGGAAATATCGAGCTCATCATATCTGTATACATGTCTTCTTCCAGACAATGTTCGGCTTGTGTACTAACATACATCGTGTTAATTATAAATATGTATCAATATCAACCGCACATGTGAATGTAATTAAGTTAGTTGCATATTCTTTACATGACGTCGTAGTCAACCCCACCATTTTTTGGCTGTTTGTGAGATCTTGGCAAGTTTACGTTAAGACTTTTGACATTGCTTTCTGAACGACCGGCACTTGTATGAAAACTAGCGCAAGGCAGTCGGTCAGTTTGCATATCGTCCGCAGCTGTGTTACGAACGTGGTACACATGATTACGAATTGCATTTGTAACGCCTTCGCCACAGATAATTACGCAACAGAAATATATTAGTAGTACTCTTTACAAAGTGCTGGCATAATTACGCAACATATATATAGTAACAGTACTCTTTGCAAAGTTCTCGCATAATTACGCAACACAAATATAGTAGCAACACTCTTGCAAAGTTCTGGCATAATTACATTTTATGCGACGTTTAAAGGCTTATTTTTTATTTACAGATAATTAGATAAAGATAATTACGTACTGCACGTGTGGTAAAATGCATATCTTGCAAACATGATGCAAGTGTACGTTATGCAAAGATACTAAAAGTACTTCTGGCAAAGGTGTTAACAATTTCTTGCAAAGATAGTAACAATTCTTCTGAAAGATGGTAAATACGCGCCCTGCAAAGATGGTAAATAATTACATACTGTAGATGTGGTGAAAAGTACTCCTTACAAAGAAGGTAAAAGTATTTATTGCTAGATGGCTTAGCTACATCTTACCAGCTGGTAAAATAACTTCTTGCAAAGACGATAAAAGCACTTCTTGCAAAGATGGTAAAAGTACTTCATGCAGGTGGCATAATTACACCTTGTGAAGATGGTAAAAGTACCTCTTGCAGAGTGGCATAATTACATCTGACAAAGATTGTTCCTGTGACACGGCAATAGTATCTAGCAGGATAGTGTAACAAAGTAACATAAGTCACCTCTTTAGGAGGTCTGCACGACCGAATGGATACGAACGCGTGTTCTTAAACATCCGGTGTGCTCATGTCGAGGTAAGGGGGGTCAACCACTACACCAAACAGCTGGACTAAAATGTTGACCTCTTGTCCTTGACTTGGGGACGTAAACTATCGGTACCCATGAAGTCGGGAGTGGGTTCGCAAAAATCAGTTCAGCACTACCAGAAGTAGTGTGTATGGACTATGCTTGCATTCAAAGCGAGTGAGCGCAAATAAGTTTTAAAAAAAACAACCCACCCCTTTACACACACACAGGGTATATGGTGCTAAACTCAAAGTTTTCAAATCGCATGTCCACTGCAAGACGTTGCCATCAACCCTGTGTTGATTTTCTATGGAATTTACGTTCAGTAGTTTCCACAGCCGGTCTCCATGGCGAAGAGTTTTACAGACGCGATTCGTAATTCCGCTTACCCGCGTTAGAAACACAGCTATGCGCAATTTTGCAGCAGATCGCGCCGCGCTGGGTTTTAACGTATTGGTATGGGAGCCGGTCGTTCAGAAAGCAATGGCAAACTAATGAACGTAAACTTACCAACAAATCAACTGTCAAACTGTCATAATAGTACCTTGCGGTGTATGGCGGGGGTGTTCTTGAGCCTGAGGAATTAAGGCCGCCTGGCTAGTACATTCGCAGCGAACTGTGCAGGCTAGAGTTTTCTTTTAGCCCCCCAACAGAAAGAAAAAAAAACCTCCACACTTTAGCGAGGATTCGAACCCGTTTCTCCCGAAGGAGAATCCGGCATTCTAGCTACTCGGCCAGCCGCTCCTCAAAACTGTCATTTACTGCCATTATAATACCTTGCGGTGTATGGGGTGGGGGGTGGGGGTCTTAAGCCTGAGGAATTAAGGCCGCCTGGCTAGTGCAGTCGCCACGGACTGTGCAGGACAGAGTTTTCTCGGCAACACATCAACAACGGCAGTAAAATGCTGGTGTTGACAGCGATGTCCTGTAAAAAAAAGGATATGAAAAAAGTTTGCCATTGCTTTGTGAACGAGAAGTCAACGATGAAGACTGACTTAATGCCAGTGGAGGGGTTGAACCCCCTACCTCACCGTCAGAGTACAGGGAGTTTAAGAGTTGAACCATCTACATCACCATCAGAGACCAGGCAGTTTAAGTTGAACCATCTACATCACCATCAGAGAACAGGAAGTTTAAGAGTTTAACCACCTACCTCACCATCAGAGAACAGGAAGTTTAAGAGTTGAACCATCTACATCACCATCAGAGACCAGGCAGTTTAAGTTGAACCATCTACCTCACCATCAGAGACCAGGCAGTTTAAGTTGAACCCCCTACCTCACCATCAGAGAACAGGAAGTTTAAGAGTTGAACCATCTACATCACCATCAGAGACCAGGCAGTTTAAGTTGAACCATCTACCTCACCATCAGAGACCAGGCAGTTTAAGTTGAACCATCTACATCACCATCAGAGAACAAGAAGTTTAAGAGTTGAACCACCTACCTCACCATCAGAGACCAGGCAGTTTAAGTTGAACCATCTACCTCACCATCAGAGACCAGGCAGTTTAAGTTGAACCATCTACATCACCATCAGAGAACAGGAAGTTTAAGAGTTGAACCACCTACCTCACCATCAGAGACCAGGCAGTTTAAGTTGAACCATCTACATCACCATCAGAGAACAGGAAGTTTAAGAGTTGAACCACCTACCTCACCATCAGAGACCAGGCAGTTTAAGTTGAACCATCTACCTCACCATCAGAGACCAGGCAGTTTAAGTTGAACCATCTACATCACCATCAGAGAACAGGAAGTTTAAGTTGAACCATCTACCTCACCATCAGAGACCAGGCAGTTTAAGTTGAACCACCTACATCACCATCACAGACCAAGCAGTTTAAGTTGAACCATCTACATCACCATCAGAGAACAGGAAGTTTAAGTTGAACCATCTACATCACCATCAGAGACCAGGCAGTTTAAGTTGAACCATCTATATCACCATCAGAGAACAGGAAGTTTAAGTTGAACCATCTACCTCACCATCAGAGACCAGGCAGTTTAAGTTGAACCACCTACATCACCATCAGAGAACAGGAAGTTTAAGTTGAACCATCTACCTCACCATCAGAGAACAGGCAGTTTAAGTTGAACCATCTACCTCACCATCAGAGAACAGGCAGTTTAAGTTGAACCACCGACCTCACCATCAGAGAACAGGCGGTTTAAGTTGAACCACCGACCTCACCATCAGAGAACAGGCGGTTTAAGCTGAACCACCGACTTCACCATCAGAGAACAGGCAGTTTAAGTTGAACCACCTACATCACCATCAGAGAACAGGCAGTTTAAGAGCGAACGCCTCTAGGAAAGTATCAAACAAGACACAACAAATGTCTTTGACAAGATGGTCAACTTACCTGCTGGCTGCTGTCTATCACGGAGCAGAATGTGAAATATTTGCAGAAGACATTACAGAGTGAAACGTCCTGACAGAGACTGCGATTGGCTTACTTACTTACTGCCTGTCAGTGGCGCGTAGAGCCGTACACCCGACTATTGACACACACAAGTACAATGAGAACGGCAAACATTTGTACCAGATATCCCAGCGAAACAGAACAATGTCGACTAAACTCACCGAGGAGAATTCCACCAGTGATTCTTAAACTGTTGGTCCCGGCGTTTGCATTGCTGAATGGATAAGAGTGCTGGTTTTTTAAACATCCGGTGTGCTGATGCCGAGGTAGCGGGTTAATCCCCTACGCCGGTCAGTTGGACTAAAATGTGGACTTCTCGTACGTGACTTTGGGACGTAAATAACAAGTACCTCAGAAGTCGGAGTGGGTTCGCCTACGGCGAGGGATGCTGGTAATAGGGAAAGCTTATCCACACGCAAAATTCAGTCCAGTGTTACTAGACGTTGTGTGAATGGACTACGCTTGAGTTCAAAGCGAGCGAGCGCAATAAATAAATAAATAAATAAATAAAAATCAGCAAAGCTGATCCAGAACACCAAAGACTGAGATCTGTAAAGAGACATAAACGCCTACCCCAGCTGGCAGGGCACTTGATGATGATGATGAATTTGATGTTTTCTGAAAGCGACTAGGTTACATCCTATGACAGGAGAAAACATGAAACATTTGTGCAAGATATTCAAGGAAATCAGGTGGACTAAACACCCAGAGGAGAATTCCACCGGAGATTCTCAAATTGTGTGATCAATGGGATCCCAGATGTGGGTGGAGGATCCAAAGACAATCACGGGATTAGGGACATTGTTTGTTTGTTTTTTGTTTTTTTTGCGCCCAAGAACGTGCTGTTACATCTAGTTCATTGGAGTGATTTTTGCGTGTGGATTAGCTTTCTCTATTACCAGTGTCCCTCGCCATCAAGCGAAGCCATTCTGACTTCAGAGGTACTTGTTATCTACGTCCCCAAGCCAAGGACGAGAAGTCAACATTTTGGCCTAACTTACCGGTGTAGGGGTTAAATACGCTACCTATACATCAGCACGCCGAATGTTCACGAACGAGCGCTGTTATCAATTCGGCCACGCTGGTCTCAATTAGAGACATTATAAGTGTGTGAATGTTTTGATAGCTTTTCCCCGTTCTGTCTAGTTTTCTAAAAGCGACCGATCTCATGTCTTGGTTCACTCATTCATTCAGTAGCATGACCTTTACAGAACCTCGCTCCCATAACAACCTTCCGGAAAAAAGTCTCGGTCATAAGCAAGATGTCCCGCATCCGATACACCCTTCTGGAGATCATCCGCCACATCCTGCATCCATCTTCTCTTTGGTCTTCCTCTTTCTCTCTTCCCAGGCATATTCCCCTCCATTATTGTTCTCTCCAAACTTTCATGCCGTTTTAAGTGACCAAAATATTTCAATTTTCTTTGTATTATTGTCTTTAATAGCCAACCATCTTTAATATTCAGCTCTTGGAGTGTGGGTGCATTTGTTCTTCTCTCTATCCAAGATATTCTTAGAACTCGTCTATAACATTTATATTCAAGGGCATTTATGCGCTGTTCAGTTTGTTTAGTAAGTGTCCATGTCTCATAGGCGTTTGTTGCAATGGGAAAGATGCATGTCTTGGTTAAGATATGAAAATGCAATGTTTCAACCGCAGTGGGAGTTTTAACCTGCACACCTTGGACACGGAACCTTCTGTTTGTCGCCCTATTCTGTGAAGACTAGGTATTCGACCTCAATACAAAAGCGATCAGGGTGACGAGTGATATAATTAGATACTAATGGCTCTCGGAGACGCGCCCAGCCGTATGCAGGGATCAAACTCGGTACCATCTCAGTATGATACCATCATCTCCCAGCCTGCCTCCCCCCTCTTGCATCTATTTCTACCATCAGGGTGTGTGTTGGTGATCTATGCTCACTGTGTGCATACATACGTGCAGCTACACGGGGTGTAGTAGAGCCACCACTCCGGAGTGGAGGGACGGTGGGAGGGGAGAGAGACAAAGAGGGACGCAGAGAGAGAGAGAGAGAGAGAGAGAGAGAGTGTGT
>JACEFZ010007744.1:0-5000 GCA_014155875.1 Cepaea nemoralis | reverse complement strand
GGACACAAACCTGACGATGCACTAAACCTATTTCCCTTCTAATGCGGTTTTGAGTTCCCTGTTTAACGCAGCGTTAATTTCTCTCCGACCTCCTGTCAGAACATTGTAGCCTTCGTCATCAGAGGTTACCATTTAGACTTCAGCCGGCCTCCTCGCGGCAGGGCTTCTCTTCCAAGACTACAGTAGACCTAATTATGACACTGCTTCTATAATAAGACTATCCACTGTCGTCCAGTAATGGGGACCACGGCTTCTCTTTAAAAATTCCACGAATGGAAAAGTCGTAGATAAATCCCATCCCAAATAATACAAATGCAGCAGTTTTTCTGTAAATGTACACACCTCAATCAAAACCAATTTCAGAATAAGACAAATGAGGGATTGCACGCACAGATAGTCTCATCGCAGATTTGCGAGCTGGGATGACTAATTCTCTTCATGGTCTCCTGTCAAGGAATCAAGTAACGGGCATTTGGTTTATAAATGGGCCCATAAGGTGGCAAGACCAGGAGCAGGTTGTACACTGCTCAGAGCCTTGAAGCACCTCTCTGTGGTGGTCTGTTGTTTCAATCTTTATTTATGTGATAGTAAATTCGGTGGTCCAACATAACAATATGATGTATGAGCGTCAGTTCCGTGATCTTATAGCCACTAATAAATGGATAAGTTCTACAGCTGGTTTTGGCACCTATTCTCGCTGTTAGAGCCCCAGACAAACAAGTCCATCTTTTACCTATATCCTGTAGCCGTCTCTGGTCAACAACAACTCAGCTCAACACCGTGCCTGCCTCCCCTCGTGCCTGCCTGCCTCCCCTCGTGTCTGCCTGCCTCCCCTCGTGTCTGCATGCCCCTCATGTCTGCCTCCCCTCGTGCCTGCCTGCCTCCCCTCGTGCCTGCCTGCCTCCCCTCGTGCCTGCCTGCCCCCCCCCCCCCCCTCGTGTTTTGCGACAGAATGTAGCTAATGCAACTCGCTTGGTGTAGAATGTTCCAGCTTCAAAGTGCGCTTCTGGAACCTGTCATTCTTATGACAAGATGGTGGGGGAGGGGGGATGTTCTGTTTTTGTGCTCGCTCGCTTTGCATTCAAGAGTAGTCCACTCACACTACATCTAGTAGAGTTGAACCAAATTTTGCGTGTGGATTAGCCTTCCTTATTACCATTCTCCCTGGCCTAGGGGTTAACGTCTTTCTCCGTAATCCCGTATATTCTCGTGAGTAACGTTACCTGCGCGAGAATCGGTAGCGGTTCTCACCGCGTTGGTAACTTACGGGGTATGTGAACCAGTCGCTCAGAAAGCAATGGTAAACTACTGAGCGTAATCTTGCCTAGTACATCAACAGCAGCTGATAAATGCTGATGTTGACTGCAACGTCCTGTAAAGGGATATGAAGAAAATAAAATTACCAGTGTCCCTCACCATCAGGCGAACCCACTCAGATTTCAGAGGTTGTGACAAGATTGACATGAGGATGTTCGGGACTGATGACCCGCTGTTCGCAGTTTCTCACGTACTAATTTATTTATTTCTACCGATGAAAAGTAATAAACTTAGTTGACTTCCCGTACTCTACTACTCAATTGCGCTTTTGTTATTTGTGCTTCGGCCTGACCCGATAGTACCGGCTTGTTGGTTTGGGGAACTATGGGGTATACTGACATTGGAACGTTAATCCCTTGCACTCAGTACCCTCTGTCACAGACGTTGGAGGTAACTGATCTGCTGCACTCGGTGTCCTGAACCTTCGTTGTGCATTCTTCTAGATTGTATTCCGATCACATGTCGATGTTATGGGTCATTTATGGGTTTTGCCCGCTCCAATTCTTCTGTCCTCAAGATGTCCCTTCATTGTGGATTTAAGTAGCTTGTTATGTTGTCTGATGTTTACCACAGCCTTTTCAGTTGCATCTTCATCCACAGTGATCTTTTGATAGCGAAGAAACCACACGCACCTACCTACTTATCTACCTTAATACTGTCGTGTCCTCCTTTACAGTGTCGTCCCTGGAGTGAAGAGAGCCGACACCCACATTATAATATTTTTTCCCTCTCAATATTCTGGAGAATCCACCAGCTTCCGTCCAACACACTCCATCAGCCTATGGACACCTTTTCCTATCACTCTCTCACTGTCGTGCTATGCCCCCTTCTCATACTTCCCCAACGCAACATACTCAACAACTCTTGCTTCTAAACATTAATAAAGATAATTTATTAACAGAAAAGTGTAACGTATATGAGACGTGTATGTGAAGAAAATGTGTGACGTTGTTCTATAAAGTGTGTAGAATCGGACTCTCAGACCACAACCCAGTCAGCTGATCCCAGCAAGGATAGACCACAGCACGTTACGTCAGAACATGTACATCTCACCCGTGCCGAAACCATCTTGCCGGATACTGCTTTGCCTCTGTAGACCTCTGGTAATCCAATTTCATGATCATCCGAAATAGACACCGGTGGTATTAACAGTTAATCATGGACCGGTTGCACCCTACACAATGTCCGTTCCTATCGTTCCTTAAAAAAAACTGCACAAGTCCTTTGTAGTGTGTACACCGTCATTAATGTTAATTGTTAATGTGATTGATCCTCACTCGTGTCTATCTAGCCTCACGTATAATGTCTTGTGTTCTATTACACGAGATTATATAACACTAGGTACTATTAGACTGTTCTCATTTAGTTACTACTGTCTGATGCTGTGTGGTGCATCAGTACGCATCACTCTCTTTGGTGAATCAACTTCCTTCTAGCTTTAGTTACGTTCTGTATGCAACTTTATTGATTGTTGAACTGGTGGTTCTTCCGAATGGGATTGGATTCTTTCCCAAAAACTTGTTGAGTTTCCTTGGATCTGGTAGGGAACCTAGGATAGAAACAACACATCTGGTGATAGTACTAGTCACTGATCCTTTCGGCTGAGTGTAAGCCTATCACCTTGCTTAATGATCTTTAGCTAACTAGACTTAGTCACAGAGCAGATTAGCTACCCACCTAGAGCCGAATCAGGCTATGACAAAGAAAAAATCAGCAAACAGAATGCGGAACCCCGCCCACCAGGGACACCTACGGGAAGATCCCAATTATCCCTCATTACTCAATTCTCAACTAGTAAAGCTTATCAACACTTCACTAATCTATTCTTAACTAGCAGAGTTAATATCACTATTCTACTCTAACTAGTTTCCACTAACAGTGCTAATCATCCACACTATAGTTTAACAAGGCCACAGTCTATATTAATTAGAAACTAATATTATAATAGGTTATACCTTAAATGGCACTACTGCAGTCCTATCAATCATATCTACATCTGCCATTATAGGCACGTGTAAAATTACGTCACTAATTAACACACAGTAGATATTATTTCCACTAAGCACTGCAGTGCCCTGGCACTCCGACTAGAGCATTTTCAAGTCCCCCTAGTTGGTCCCAACTCGGGTTTATATGGCAAATACCAAAGTTGGCCACTTGACGTTATCCTTTATGCCCCCCACACAGGTGGCACCTTGGCAGAATCCATCCCCTGTCAGGGATCCATCCCCCCTCTGGCTCCCTCCATGTTAGATCTGTCATCACTGGTTTAGATTCCTAAAACAAGCCAGCGAGTTCCTGTATACCCCTAACAACAGTTGCCAATAACCCCGTCAATCTTCTCGATGTTCCGGAAACCAGAATTGACATATGTACTGTTACTTTCCGTGCTAAGTACTTCCCGTTTTCCCTCTGATATGTTATGGACTTGTCAAAGTGATATATGATTCAGCGCACTCACTTCCTCCTCACTCACCACACAAATGTGTATATGGGCTGACCTGATGTATCCCGTGCAGCCTGTGTTTACTCTGTTTAGTACGACTGTTGTGGCCTAGAAAATATTACGCCAAGCAAACGTCGGTATTATTATCTGGTTAACTCATGGCGAGCTCGTGACAAATACGTATGTACCTATCCATTTTTTTTGCATATCCTTTACAGGACATTGCTGTCAACACCAGCATCTTTCAGCTGTATGTTGATTTCTTGGCAAGATTACGCTCAGTAGTTTGCCATTGCTTTCTGAGCGGCCGGATCACATACCCCGTAAGTTATCGATGCGATTCGAACCACCGCTGATTCTTACCGTCATAACGTTAACCCACGAGAGTATACGAGATTACGGAGAAAGATCATAACCTCTAAGCCACGAAGCCGGCACCTATCCATATACTTACCTAAATAATATCTACTTACCTGTTTACATACATATCTACCTACCTAGGACAGACAGATAGACAGACATACATCCTACCTACCTACCTACCTACACACACGGACAAACAGATAGACATACATCCTACCTACCAACTAACATACATCCTACCTGCCAACTAACATACAGTTATGAAGCCTTCGTAAATACCTATTTCACAAACCTCCCATGGAATGAGCGCTATCTCTAAAGAAGACTGTCTTAGCATCTTCGCGCCAGTCGTGCTCCTCTCTTGATGGGATGTCCGGGAATCAACGGTGTAGGCTTTACACTGATCCCCCATGGAATGTCCATCACTTCACACAACAGTACACTATCCTAAAACATTGTCTTCGCTGTCTTCCTTATTTCCCCTTTTCGACGCAGTCTACCCTTAAAATTGTTTTGAGTTTGTGACCTGGGTTAAGGGACGTTTTTTTTTATGCATCATTTTCTTCTTCTTTTACAAGTGTTTTGTTGTTCGTCGTGTCCCCTGTTCTTGTTATTTTCTTTGTGTTGTTTTTGTGTTGTTATCTCATGTTTTGATGTTTTTTATCCTCATCCTTGTTATTTTTCCGGTTGTTGTTGTTATGCTCCTTTTTTTTTGTTTTTTTTTTTTTTTTATTTTTTTTTTTATTATTCTTTTGGTCTTTTTTTTATTTTTCTTTTTTGTGGTTTTTTTTTTTTGTTTTTTTTATTTTTTTTTATTCTTCGTTTTTTTTTTCTGTTTTTGTTTTTTTTATTTTTTTTCTTCTGTTTTTTTTTT